>WOUH02000017.1:4676914-4693234 GCA_009936405.2 Stevia rebaudiana | reverse complement strand
TGTAACACTTAGTGGCACGTGTGATGAACAATCGTATCACGCTCCGACGATTCCGCTGTCGGTTGGGGTGTGACAATTGTAACACCCTGCTTCCCGTCCCCCCGTGTCCAACCGGTCCGTAAGCGGTTTGCCACGTCAACTGCCGGTAATACAGGATTGAGCCCATTGATTATTAGATAAACTTAGAATACATGCTTACAGTGTATGTGTATTCTCGTAATCCAATGTAATGTAGCTGAAGCATAACATTGGATAACCAATACCATGGATTGAGTTCAATACCTGAGATTACATATAGTTTTGAAAACGGTCAGCTATAAAGCTGGTGAGTTCACACATTTTGTATCATGTAATAAACCATTGTGAAACATATTCTGTATGTTTGTTTATCACTTGAATGAGCGTTTCAAGTATGTTTAGTCCCATGTTTATTGTTGAGCACATTTCGGTATCATCGGTGAAACCTCTCGGGAAACATGTGAGTTTATTGATTAATATTACCTTACATATTAATTGTTTATGAAAGCTACTGAATTACCTCAGTGCTTTGTTAAGACCACAATACCATTTGTACATGCTACTGAACATGTAACACTACATAGTTTGTTATTTTCATAAAAGTTCTGGCACCGAAGCGTGATTGTGTAACGGATATAACTGTCAATCGTTATATAAAAGTTCTGGCACCGAAGCGTCATTGTGTAACGGATATAACTGAGAATCAGTCCCCAGTAGTCCTACCCATTATTACCCGGCCACCCCGTGTTAATGGTCCAGTAAGAACGTAGAGGACTTTAGCATGGCATGTTTATAATTTATGTAATAATCCCGTGGTCATTGTGTCTTAACCTTAACATGTATATGTAATCTCCCCCGTATTGTAAAACAGTAAAACGTTAATTAAAGAGGTGCCGTGAGACTCATCTTATAAGCGGTATAACGGTAGAGAGAGAATGCGATACTAAGAGAATCAACGATCGGTAAGCAGAACCTCCGCGTTTCTTGCAACCAGCGAGCGTTTAACGATCGAATCGATAACCCGTACACGATTTAGACGAAGTTTACTGATATGTGATTGTGAGAAAGGTTCGAGTGAATTGTGAATCCAGACTGAGCTCGTTTTCCCCTATTTATAGGCAAAAATTGCACTCCTTCGCGTGTCGCGCAGGGTTTTGGCCCTGCGGTGCGCGACGCGCGAGCAGGTTTACTTTGCTGGGAAGCTAGCCGCAATTTGCTGGCTTCACGACACGCGCAAGAGGGAGAGGGGGTCTGCGCGACGCGCGAGCCCGTTGCTGACTCCGATCCTCTCGAGCGTTGCCACGTGTTGCCCCGTCAACTCGTCCAAGCCTATGTGGCTCTGCCACGTGGATCTGGTATTGCCACACTATCTGTGAAGTTGATACCTGGGTCCCGGACCACTCACGTGGTGACACGTAAGCCCCGAGGCTTGATCAGTCTGACGGGTTAACTTTAAATGCGTTTTCCCGCTTCGTTTGAATTCCGATTTGCGCGCGGTTTTCGTCTACGTTCAGGATTTTTCATTCCGGATCTAACCCGGTTGATTTCACCTCCAAATGAGGTGTCGGGATTTCGGGCCTATGGAACGTTGCACCGTTTTGCGTGCAACTTTCAAACCGTCGCTCGAATTGAAATTCCGCTTACACTCAAATGAATCGAAATATGTTTTAGAATATAATAAGACTATATATTTCATTTAAATATCAAATTACATATAGGTATCGTCCGGTTTACAAAAAGTCAAAGGCCGGAATTTGATCGGTCAACTGCCGGAAAACGGCCAGTTGTTATACATGTTCTTGGTAACAGGCTGGTCGTGACTAGGCTTGTTGTCGAGATCGTTCCCGGGATCGTGCGCGCATTGTTGGTATGGGCGAATAACCAGCCCAAAATGTCGTTTTTTGCGTTTTAATCATTTTTGGTGCAACTTTTCTAGTGCACCAAGCTCATAATTGTCATTTTTATCATATTATAACATGTTCTAATTGGAAAATTCAAGTTTTGATGATAAGATCTTCGGATTTGGAAATTTCTCAAAATTGACAATTTTCCCTTTTTGTGATTTTGATGGTTTTGCATGATTCCAACCATGGAATCAAGCTTATTAAACCTTGTTTACATATATGAGTGTATTAAAACACTCAATTTGAGTTGTAGCTCACCAATTGAACGATTTAGGTATTTAGCTTCAAGAACACTTTGACTTTTTTAAGTAAAGGATCAAACTCTTAAAATCCTTGGAATTAAGAGCTGAAACTTTATAGATATGCACAAATATTAATATGTAGCATACAACAATCAAAATCCATCATCAATTCCGTGTATTTAACATGCCATGATTTTGGGTTTTCAAAGTAGAACATGAAACTTGAATCTATAACTTGATTTGGAGATGGAATTGACCATGATTATTACTTGGGACTTGTTAGAGATGATGAATATTACTGACTGATATTAATTTTAGGCTGATTGAGAGGGAGGGAGTGTTTCGCGAATTTGGAGCACTAGTCATGAACTTTGAAAAGTCAAATTGATGTTTGTGTTCAATTGGTGATCGTCAAGACTCCACTCCTGGATTTGGATGACTGCTACTTCCTATGCACCTTACAAGCTTGTTAGGTGCATTATCAACCCCCTTTTCTTGTGGTGGAGATTGAATTTGACTTAGTTAATATATATACATGTATTTTTCATGTATATTTTTATGTATAATACATGAAATGCAAATACATACTAATTTGCTGCAATGATACATATATATACATATGTAGATATACATTGGGCTACTTGTGAGTCGAAAATTCTACAGGTTTTGGGTTGTTAGGTGCATAGTCAGCCCCATTTTCTTGTGGTGGAGATTGAATTTGACTTAGTCAATATATATACATGTATTTTTCATGTATTTTTATGTATAATACATGAAATGCACATACATACTAATTTGCCACAATGATACATATATATACATATGTAGATATACATTGGGCTATTTGTGAGTCGGAAATTCTACAGGTTTTGGGTTTTTACCGGTTTTCACTAATTTTGGCGATTAAATTTCATAAATTATGAAAAACAATTCAATTTGTTTGATTTCTTGCAAATTATTGTTAATTCTTCAATTAATATTATGTATTTTCCTTATTTTAGTGTGTTTGACCCTCGAATTATTTCAATTTGTCGAAGTTTCACAAATCGAGCATTGTTATTGACTTTCGTTCACTTTCACCGCAATTTCATTAAATTGCCAGTTGTGACCCGTGACTTGTTGTTACTCTACCATGTATATACTCACATATATACACATTTGCCTTATTTTTTCATCCATATATACATATATATATATATAAGTGTTTGTACTTAAATTAATATAATATCTAATTGAAATAGATTTTGTGAATTTAGACGGAATGTCATAGGCTTTCTCTCGCGTTTGTCGTGAGAGTAAATTCTAGAATTTCAACTTTGACTACCGAGTCTTGTTCCGCAGGTCAGATCTTGATCAAAATCACTCGTTTAAGCTCAATTAGGGTTTCAAGACCTGAAACAAGACATTATATACAAATTAGTAGTGAATCAATTCAAATATGTACAAACTATAAAAACTATAATGCAATTTACATAGGAAATCATGTGCGTTTTACAACACATTAGCATAGCAAATCTAAACTGACAAATTCTTTGAATTATTTTATTTGACAAGTTATTGTTTTAACATTTACCAAATGTTAGGTAATGTGCAATTTCAAAACTTGTCCTTGTTTAAGCGAAATGTATTATTGTGTTAGGATCAGATAGCTCGATAAGAGTTGGTTACACTAGGAATCAGAGTAACTAACTGATTTCAATTGAGTACTTTAATTTAATGATAAACACATGATAACACAACGACTTCAATTGAATTAGATCTTAGTTACAACTAAACTCTAACAAAGTACTAACACGGACTTTGTAAATACTGATGGTGTCAACAACCGATCGATATTTCAGATCAGTTGTTATATATGTATTATCATCTATATGTTTCATTTCGTATGGGTTTTAATGTTATTTAATGTTGTTAGTTTATATAATGTTTTATTGTAATATGATTATTACTTGTTACATGCGTTAAATGTATAATTTGGACTAATTAAGTATATTACACAACATGTATTATTCAGCACAAACACTTATTTGTAAGTAATTAGGGAAATTGCAAATTACTTGATTATGTACGCGTATTTATCCATGAATGTTAGTGAACTAAATGTTACCCAAATTTACATTGCATATACGTTATATAAGTGCTTCGTGTATAAATTGAAAACAAATTGTGTATGGATTTTCGTTTGTATATCATTTGAATTTTCATTTAGATATCATTAATTTATTTCGTTTATATATAGTTTCGTTTACATATATATTCATTTAAACATACAATCATGTAAAACAACCTTTTAGCCACACTTTTATCAAAATGAATGTGGTTAGCCCAAACATATATGTGACTATGTAACTAAAATGGTAACACTTACAATAAAATCATGTGCTAGTGGATACCCTTTAGCCACACACATTTAGACATATTAATCAATTACAACAACCCTTTAGCCAATTTTTTATGGAAATGGATGTGGCTAAAATAATAATTTTTATGACTACATAATACAAACAGTCATGCTTCTAATAAAATTTTGTGACAATTGCTATCTTTTTGTGACAACCGGTAATTTTCGGCTCCGAATCCAGTCACTACCGGTATTAACAAATCTTATTATATTATGATTATTACTTGTTACACGCATTAAAGGTGTAATCTGCATTAATTAAGTATATTACACAACATGTATTATTAAGCACAAGCACTTATTTGTAAGTAATTCGGGAAATTGCAAATTATCGGATTACGTACGCATATTTATCCACGAATGTTTGTGAACTAAACGTTAGTCATATTGGCCTATAATATGCATAGGAATCATAAAACAATAATATTGGTTTTATTATTGACACCTAAAACAAAAAACAAAAACAAAACAAATAAAAATACATAAAACGCGATTTATGTAACTAGTGAACTAATGGACCAAATTTGGCTAATCTATTAATGGGCTAGTGAGTCTAGTAGCAAAATAAGGTGTATGGATTGGGCTAAGGAGCCTAAACCAATAGTTATAGCCCAAATCCATGAAAAGCGGGATAAGAACTAAATTTTGGAAAGTTTGAAAAACAAAAAAAAGCCTGATGCTCTCTTTCTCTCCTCCCATGCGACGGCCACACATGGTGGTTCAAGGTGAGCTCGTTTTTCAGCTAACAAACGAATTTTGATGATGGTAGAAGGTGTTAGGAAGCATCATCCATCTGATTCATGCATCGTTTAACGTTTTCCCACTTTTATGTAAGGTCCGAATTCTAGGGTTTTGATTCTTTGATTTTTGTGTTGATACACTCCAATTGGTGATTTTTATGGAGTCTAGTGTTGACACACAAAACAACAAGCAATTGCAATCAGTTTCACGATTTCAAGAATTAGGGTTCTTAAAAGCTTACTGTGTTCATACTAGAATTCGTATGTGTTGATAATACGATGATATGATGATGACTATGATGATAGAATAGGTTCAGTTGTTGATAAAAAAAAATGTCAACTTCATAATTAATTGAATCATGTTTAGAAAATTAGAGTTCTTGATGATGATCCTAATTTGGGGATTTTTGCTATGATGATTGGATGATGAAATTGATGATTCATATAGTCTTATGATGATTATTAACATGTTTGATTGTTGATTGCACAATTAAAATCTTAGAACATGGCTTTGAAAAATTAAAGTAAGGTTTCATAAACCTAATTTGGGGCTTTTCAAATTGGTTGATCATATGATGTGTATGATGATAGAACTTGGT
This sequence comes from Stevia rebaudiana, assembly GCA_009936405.2. Taxonomy (NCBI): domain Eukaryota; kingdom Viridiplantae; phylum Streptophyta; class Magnoliopsida; order Asterales; family Asteraceae; genus Stevia; species Stevia rebaudiana. Next base: position 4,687,330 of record WOUH02000017.1, on the reverse strand, counting down.
TGTTTATATGTTGATATAACATTATGCACATGTTGGTTATGTTACTTAGCCGTGGATCTAGTAATTCTATTTCTGTAAGAACGATTCTAATCAATTGAGATCTAATTCTCACAAGTACATAATATAGATCTAAATCTGGTCCAAAAGAAATGAAATCTGTTTCAGGTGACAATTGCTTGATTGAGTGATCTTTTCTCTCCAAACGAACTTGTATTTATAAGCAGTTAGGTAGGGGATGGTGAGAAAAGCATGTTCTCTTTTAATGGTCCAGATGAGGGAGACTTTTTGGAGGCCTCTGGATTTCTGCCATGTGTCTGAAGTTTGTTACTGTTTTCCTGCTTAATTGTTTCCTACCGGGTTTTTGATTGGATCTTCGTGGGTGGGTTTTACCCGTTTTACTTACTATCCTCTACACTTACTAAAAGAGGAAACTTTGTTCCTAAGTAAGTTATTAGATTGATGGTAAGATGTATGACATTTATATGATGATTGTTTTAGCATGATAGGACTTATATAAGAATGACATGGTTAGTAGTGTATGATGACAATCATGAGTGCATGAACTATATGTGTATGCATTATGGCATGTATGTTAGAAGTGACATGTTTAGAACATGTATGTTATTTATGGAAAGTATGGACCCGTTTACATTATGGCGTAACCAAACCCATTTATAAGAAAATCAAAGGACCGAGGATCGAAACGTTTACTCACGGGTCAGGTCAGATCGGTTCAAAATGGGATGGTCCCGGTTCTTGAAGGGGTATGCATGTTTAGCTAATTGGCTATCCAAAACAAGTTATAAAACAAACCAATCAAAGTTTTATCCAATTAAACGGGCCGGTTTAGACCGATTAAAAACCCGAGAACTAAAAATTATTGTATTAAAATATTAATTTGATACAAATGGGCCCATAATCGGGTTTTTCAGGTACTAAGGACCGAGACTGGACCAAGACCGTTTATGACCAATTGACTTGACTTTCTGTTTTTGGAAAGTTTATATTTTTTGGAAACTTTTTATTTATGGAAACTTTAGGTTATTGTGTAACATATGATAGAACATGATGAATATGATTAGTAGTTGACATGTTAGGACTATTTGACTAAGTATCGACTTGACATTCTATTTATGAAAACTTTCTATAGATGGAAAATTTCTAGTTAATGAAAGTTACTTTAAGACACTACTAACCACAACGTAAACAAACAAACAAATGAGTCACCAACGCGCTGGCGGGTCAAATTAAATAAGAAGAGTAAAACTGTAATTTTTACAAAAATTATACAGTCACTTGGAGTTGTATAGCACATTGGGTATACGGACCAACACAAAACAAAACACTTATAAATATCTATGATTAGGTTATTGTTAGTTGTCAGTTAGACGTTTATGGTAGCGGCGAGTAGCTGTTTTACTTTTAAGGTGAGAAACATACTTTGCAATAAATTAAATAATTGTTCTTTATTTTGATAAATTTACACATCTTTTGGACACATTATCTGTATAGACCCGTGTTAACTTAGGTGTCTTTGCATCTTATTTAATTCCTTCTTGAATGTCGTGTGCCGTTTAATTGTGTTTGATCAAACGAGGTGATCTGAATAGTACTATTGGGTTTGACAAACCCCGCTCGGCCGGTGGGGCCGCACGGGGTGCATATTGACCTATGGAGTTATTTATCAATATCATAAGATGGATATTGATGGAAGGCAAATTCGAAAGAAACTTTACAATCAGCATCGGTACCGTGCACCTATTAATTACACGACTTATGACTAGCTATTATTAGGTATACTTGTGTTATGGGGTCCAACGTTAAATTGTAACTTGATAAACTGGTTTTCTTATAATTACTGACTCACTAGTTTATACAAACATGTGAACTCATCAACCATTGTGTTGACACTTTTTTTTAGTATGTATCTCAGGTTCTCTGTACGTTCGCACTGGAGCTCGATAGGAGCTGCAATGGAGCTCTAGATTTAGTTTAGTCAACTATGTTTTTTCTTTTTGTATTTCTTATTTCTTGTAGTAAGTGTGATAAGCATTGTTAGCTTCCTCACTTTAAACGCTTCTGCACTATGTAATGTATAACTCTGGTCATACAATAAATATAATATGTGTATCTTTTGTATGATTGTTTGATTAATTACTAGACAGATCCTAGTCACGTCGCACCCCGACGAGGTTATCCCGACAAGGGGTAATTTGGGGGTGTGACACTTTTAGCCATAGAAATTTGGATATACCAATCACAGAATAATTATAGCTAGTCATAAGTCGTGTAACTAAACAAGTGATTGTGTGCATGTGGTTCATTGGGGTAGGGTGATGTCCTTTTAGAGCTTATCAATACTCTCCTCGATAATATTGGATGAGTCACCGTTAAGCACTCTCATCCGCAATACTGGCATGCTTAGGCCAAGGGACCACAATCCCCACAAACCCTCAACCATGTATCTCATCAAAGAGAACGCACAATATGAGTACCCAAGTCTTTGTACAAAAATGTTGTGAATCCTATTAAGACCAAACCCATTCCTAACAAGGAACCCTTTCGAGTATCTTCTTACTACATAAACATAGTCTTTGGTAGAAAACATGGACTGTGCGAGGGACAAACTCTGCATGAATGGATTATTCCATTCCCGACTTCTAAACTTTTGCAGTCTTTCGCCCTTACCACATGCGGTCATGCAATCGACAATCAACGATCAAATATTCAATTGGTCGAGTTGCCCATGTCCTCATGTGTTTCCCTTATGACCCTCCTTCTGTTAAAACTCAATCATTCAGATGGTGATTGAAGAGGTTTTGAAGCCAAATTTTGAAGTCATAGATGGTGATTGAAGAGGTTTTGAAGCCAAATTTTGAAGTCATACAGCTGACCCAAGCACGATTGATTTATTTTGTATATATGTGGGATTATTTTTATCCCAATTACCGTCAATTTATAAAAGAATTTTATACATAAGAGCCAATGTTTTATGCTCGCACCGGGCACCCAAAATCTCAAAGACAGCTAGTTAAACGTTGGCCGCCACTTTATTTTCATTTGACTTCTTTGATTGTGAAGTTAACTCGAAGAGTAGGATTTAAGATTTAAGATTTGAGATTTAAGTTAGCTGTATAGTTTCTTTAAAAAGTACAACATAAAATTAACTTTTTTTTTAAACTAAAATATGTTGTTATATTTTCTTTACATATACCTTGAATATACATTTATGACATGCATATTTTTCTATAAATTTGCTCAAAACCTTAACAGTCTACATTGTGACGTGAATATGTTTCAAGATGAGTCGGGTCTTTTATGATGTATTTTTTATTTTTATTTTTTATATACTATTATGTGGTTACTTACTCTCATTTTAAGATGACATGACTTGGCTAACTAATTTAAAGTTGTGACCTACTTTTTTTCTCTACGTTTTAATATACCAAGTTAAGCCGACGTAAAGCTACTCTATGCGTGCTTAACCACGCCAATTTCATCGTTATAATGAACAATTTGTTATAAAGCGATGCGCTTTCTTTTATGTTCCGAATTTATCGACGCTTTGTTTTTACAAATGACTGACAAGACGTTATTTCTAATCTATGTTTTGATATTCGAGCTGGCACAACCAGAATACAGTGAGAGTGTATTTAACTAGTTTTATATTAAGAATTATAAAGAAATATAAGTTTGTTTTAATAGAATGAATCCACTTTATAGTTTTATATGTTGATTGTTGAGTGATTGAATTGTAGACTAGAATATAAGGGGTCAAATGCAATTTATAAAGAGTTAGGGAAGCAAGGTGTAATTGACCCCACCTTAAATTCCCAAACAGCGATCTTTTTTATCTTTCTCCTCTCTCTATATATCTCTCTCCATCTCTATAATTTCAATATTTCAACATATACACTTTTGTATACAAAAACTATCCAAAAAGGTCTCTTCACACTATATTCAAAACCAACCACCTTCTCTCTCTTTCTCTCTCTCTCTCTCTCTCTCTCTCAATTTGGAGAGTCTGCAAATGAAGAATCGATGCCTTTGATCAGTCTATGGAAAAGGAATCAGAGCTAAAGAACAAGACAGAAAACTCAAACTTAATGGCAAACACAACATTTTCCGATCAGATTCCGGCTGTCTATGATATTGGTGGTGGTGGCTTTTTTGATATACCTCAAGGATGCGTGGACTTGTTGACTTATCAGGACTACGGTGGCGCGTGTATCTTCGATCTACTTCAACAACCCACTCCTCCGGCGAACCTTGCAGCAGAAACTCAAGCTCATCTTCTACCACCGGCTTCCACCTTGCCGGAGACGGTTGAGACGGTGAATACGCCGACGCAGAATTCTTCTTCCATCTCATGTTCTTCGAACGATGCTGCAAATAATGTTGTTGATCGGGAGAATAAAAGATCTGTTCCGGAGGAAGATGAAGAACAACATCATGATGAGGATGCTGATGCTGATGCTGATGCTTTTGATGATGATCAAGAAAAGAGTACTACTAACAAACAGTAAGAACCGTTTTTTCTTTCACTTTTGAATACACACGTATATGTGTGTTTTCTAATCAATAGTTAAAAAGTTAATCCATACATATGTGTCTGTTAACTCTGTGTTTTTCACACACAAGTCGATCTTTTATGTGTTCGATCTTTATGATCAATTTATAATTACTTGATGAAGATATAGCATACTTATATCTTTATACTTAATTAGCACAAACTATTGGGTGTTTCTCATATATGTGTGTGTTTTGGCAACTAATCAATTAATCCTTCATTCTAAACTGTTTGTTTTTGAATTCACACACACATGAGTTTGTGTTCTTCATCGACGTATTGCTGAAATGAATATCAAGACAGTATATTTCTTCAAGATTAGATCACGCTTATGAGTGTTTCTAGCTTGTGTGTTAATAATTTCTTCATTAATTCATCGTTGTTAATTGAATCTCAAGTCATTTTTAGCACACACTTGAGGGTGTTTCTTGTGTGTGTTGATATAATTAACCCTTTATTTTCTACTTATTGACTGTTTAATTTTGACAAACACATGATCATTCTACGAGTTCTTCAAACATTCTCCATTGCTAAATGAAATCAAAAAATAAATATTCCTCCATATAAATGTTTTTGAGTAATATTCAGGTATTAATTCAGTGGGTTTTGAGAAAATAATATATATATATATATATATAACCAATATCTACTTTCACACATACACGGTGTTTTTTCAAGTCTTTGTTTTGACCAAAGTTAGGCCCTTTTCACACACATACATACATATACATACAAAGTAGATTTGATGAACAGATTTTATTTGATGCATCAATTTTCTGGATTTGATTGATGAATCTATATTCTGTTTTCTATCTTTATTGTTTTATTTCTAGCTTACAAATATATTCTATTTTGAGATTTAAATATATTGTAGTTTATTCTTGAATTAATATGTGGTGTTTCATTGTGTTGAGTAGGTTAAAACCCAAAAAAAAGAACCCTAAAAAGCAAAAGCAACCAAGATTTGCGTTCATGACAAAGAGCGATATAGATCACTTGGATGATGGTTATAGATGGAGAAAGTACGGTCAGAAAGCTGTGAAAAACAGCCCTTTTCCTAGGTATACTCTCTCTCTAGATTCCGTTTCTTTCTCTCTCTACATCTTTATTTTTGTTGCCCTAAACAAAACTATATCTAATTATAACACCTTTTTTCTGAGATGTTTTGATCCATTCATTCGATGTAAAGATAATTGCAATACGGTGTTATTTTTAATTGATTACAAACTAGGAGTGTGTTACATGGTAGAAACAAACTTGACTAGCTAGTAATATCTTAGTCATAAAGTAGAATTTAGAAATAAAAGGTTAATGGCAATCGTTACCTCTATCCTATGATAGAGAGGTTGCTAGCTTCTAGCTTAATTATGATGTGTTACATGATATATATACTAATATAAACATGCATATACTCTATCATCAATGGAATTTGTTAAAGATTCAATCTTTTTTATTGTTTTACGTAATAGGAGTTACCATAGGTGCACAAGTGTGGCTTGTGGAGTGAAGAAGCGAGTCGAGAGATCATGCGAAGATCCATCGATTGTGATCACAACGTATGAAGGTACCCACACTCACCCGTATCCAATGACGCCTCGTGGAATTGAGATCTTGCCTGAATCTACATGTTATGGTGGATTTATCGGTGGCGGTTGTGGTGGTGTGTCTTCTTTTCTATTTACACAACCTCACTACCAAAATCTACATACACAACTACCACCATATTTCCCTAACCAAACAACACCATCATCTTCTTTAATATTTAGCAACACTAATGCTAGTGTCCATCAATCATCATACTCACATCCGCTTCAAGAAAGACGTTTTTGCCCTTCATCTTCTTCTACATTGGTTAGAGATCATGGACTACTTGAGGATGTCATTCCACTCCAGTTTCGTAAAGACGAGCCTAAATAACAACAGCATTAACGAACCATTTGCTAAAAATGATCGAAGTACTAAAGTTTAAAGTTAACTACCTTCATGCTTTTGGACAACCTTTGAAATCTTATGTACGTACTAACAATGTACGATGATCCTTTTCACCAGTTAATTGCCTATTTAGGTAATTTCCAACACCGATTTATTGCTGAGTAGAAAGTTTGATCATCAACTGGTTTTTTTTTTTTTTTTGGTTTTTAGCTAGCTAATTATGAAGGATTTGGCTTCGTTGATGTATGGTTCTTTTGTTTGTTCGTTGTCCTTGCTTGATACCCATAATTTGCTATGAGGATTTTAGGGGGTATATGATTTTGTACATCTTAATGTCATTCACAAGTTCTTATTCCGTATAGTTGTCACATTAATTGGGTATTCGTTATAGACTTTTAGTTGGCAATTAATGTATTTTTTGCATCACAGATATATATTGGCCTCTACATATATATATATATAGTTTTTTCATGATCATTTACATGTATAGCATTTGTGCTTATATGATACACACATTTGTACGTGTATATATGCGCTATGCAACTATGTATATCGGATTTTTTATTTGAGATTGTTCCGTTTATGTTTTTTCATTGGAGGGAAGATGTAAACAGAATCGTCTAATTATTTACTACTGATCATGCACGTACTTTTGAGGATTATACAAACTACTTCGTTTAATTAATAGTCACGTACCCTAATGTAATATTTACATTGGTCCTTGCATGTAACCCGATCGAGTACTCCAAGATTGAGTTGATCTGTGTATGTACTTGAACATGTGACATGTTTACTAAAAGAAAAAGCTTACCAGTTTTTTGTTGAAGAACTAATTAATTAATTACCAACTTCACCAAAAATCATGGAATAATTTAGGAAGTAAATTAATATCTATGATAATCTATTGGCCATGAAGATACGTATATACCATTATACCAATCGTTGGTGAAAATCTACGTACGGAATACGTACCAAGTGCAAGACAGCTAACCGAAAGATCTAAGCAATCATCATGGACTAATTAACAGGGTAATGGATTTCGTAAACTGGTGTCGATTCTCTGATTCAAATTCATCGCTAATTAAGATTACAATAAAAGAGGATGAAAATGTATGTGGAATGCATGCATAGTTATTATCACGTTCTTGTAATTAAGAAGAGGTCGATCCATTCATAACTAAATCCATGAAGATTTATAAAAAAATTATCTACCTTACTATCATTAATTTTTTTCGTTGAATAGTTCGAATGTAAATACCCCAGTTGTGCTATAGTATATATAACTACAACAATTAAACTTGCATATTCACACGACATTAACATAAAATACATATTAATTCACTTGTAATTTCTCACGAAAAAGGTAGGGGCCGAATTGTACCGTTTCTACTTTATCCCATTCTTAAGACATAGCATAAGCCATATCCATGGTTATGCACAACACGTAAACTTGTCCCCACACATTTTGCTTGCTCAAATTCTTGATACCGTCGCCACACTCCATACACATTTAAATACGTTCACTTACTCTCACTTTTCTTTATCTTTTCCTTTTTTAGGTATTTTAATTTCTTAATTACGCCTCAAAAATTAATAGTAGTTGTATCTAGTCGATCGATTCGGGATTAATGCTATTTTGTTATTATTTTATGGACTTATTTTTTTGTATTGAACTTGTAATTATGATTGCGGCATATACAAAGTTGTTTGTAACACTAGGGAAAGGTTTTGTGGGGTGGGAAAATGTTTGACGAGACGGTTCCAACGCCGCTAAAATGAGTTCAATCGGAGTTCGTTTGATTCGGTTTATGATCTTTTTTAATCCCTATTAGTCTGTTTAGAATAAGCCCCCTATATAGAATAACCTTACCAACACTAAGCGCTTTTTATATCGTTTAACAAAAAGCTATATGCAATGAAGTTTTTACTCGTACGATATACAAAGCTAGACAGAAGAAAGTGATAGATGGGTTATATATATTTACTTATTTACACAATCAAACAAGGTCATTTTAGCTTTACAACTTCGCATTCACAAGTATGAGAGAACTTGTACCTCATGTGTCCTCTACGTTTTTCCCTCACCTAATCAAACACAACACTAGTCATTAGAGATCGATTTCACTCTAATTAAGGAGAACTCCATCAAGCTTATATACTAGGATTAGTCGTTAGAACATATATTTAACCATTTAGCTTTTATATATATATGTAGGATTAAACTTATATTCTAGTACTGTTGGTTTATGTTTACACCTTAAAAGTTTTGACCTTCATCGTAGCTTTATTATAAATTTTCCTGGTAATTAATTAATACACACTCTTATCTATGCTGCTCGATTAACATTAACTTAACTTTAGTAGTAATTCCTCAATCTGCGGCAATTAAGTTAATTAGGAGTATACAGTTGGTAGCTTTTGCCATCCATTACCACCTAATCTTGTACTTTGTATCTATTAACTATAATTAGTTCAAGGATAGCGGGACCTTTAAGCTCTAAAATGACTCGATCAAGAGTGTGATAAATGGCATTTTTCAAGTTTCCTATTGAAGGAATTAAGTGTTTGGTTTTTGTGATATCGAGATTGATGTAATTAAGACAAAAGATGAGATCGATCACTAGAAAATCAAGAATGTGGATATATTGACTATTGAGGCCTTGCGCAAAGTAGATCCTTGAGTAATTAATGTGGGACCTTTTAAGCTCTAAAATGACGGTGATTCAGAAAAATTAGAGGTGGTAGATTGGGGTAATGTGAGGGGTGCAGCAATAGTCTTGAGCTGATTGATTTTCTTGGAAGCCTCGACGGCAATATGTATCTAAAACCTGACCAGACATAGAACTGGAGCCCTCATGGGTCCCCAAAATAAAAATAAAATGGTCCGGCCACCGGTACAACCGTGTCCAAGTACCAGTTCAACCAACTTCCCCGGTTCAACTTGCCTGACCGTCGGTTCGGTCCGAAAAGGTTTTATATATGCACTTAACCGGACCGGGTTGAAGCCCGGTTCCCAGACCCCAGTCTAAAAATATTATGTAAGCAATCTTAACTTAAGATTATTTGGGTTTAAGATTTTGTTTGTTGTTATTTAGAAGTTTATGAAATTTTTAAGAGAGTCGAGTGGAACATGGAAATATATTAGTGTTTTGATTACTTTTAAATTTATGCGTTTGAGTATCTTAGAAAATTAGTCTGTTATTTAATGCATTGGGTTGATAAAAGATTGATCATTTAACTAAAGGATACTCGATTGACCACTAATTATAATTTAACGAACATATTTAATATTAGGTTCATGACATGTTTTATTTAGTCATGTGAATATTCACACGCCATAAATTTATAACTTTAAGAAATTTTTATGAACGATATACTTACATTATTTATTTATTTACGCAATATATAAAATCTAAATAAAACAGTGAGGTATGTACATGTAAGATAAGATGAAGGTAAACTTTACCCTTATCTCAAAATGTGATAGAGAGACGGCTCATAGATCCGGCTTAAATACGCTGGGCCGATATACTTACCATAAAAAATATATTGAACCACTAAATTTTGAAAATACTTGTTTATTTATAAAAGAAATGAGAAAAAAAAATGCAGCGATATTAATGTTTGGAGATTTAAGAGTAAGTCGATCTTGGTTTTTGTTTTGCCAATATGTTACACTATGCAGCCTCAGCCGTAGAAATAGATGCTTAAATGAATGGATGTAAACAAGGCTGTACATGTCATGTGTCGATCCAAAATAACATGTGAGAGGTATTATTAATTCCATTCAAAACTAAAAGTTATAAAGATATTATTATATATATATATATAGGGGAGGGTTCAAATGAAAACCACTAAAAGTTAAGAAAACCGAGAAAAACTACTTCATACCACAGAATTTTGATTAATTTTTT
>WOUH02000017.1:4660486-4671251 GCA_009936405.2 Stevia rebaudiana | reverse complement strand
TCATACAGAAGCCCGGACTTTACTTCAGATCATCTCTTTATTCGTTACTGCAACAGTGCCGATGTGGGAGTAAATCAATCTCAGAAACATGAAACGATATTAGAAATAACTAACCTGCGATGTGGGAATATATAATATAGACAAACTGAGATAACAACTAATGAATATATAAAATAGACAAACTATTTTGTAAGTAAAATAAATGAATATATTAGTATTCTCATATGCTAAAAACTAATAGACCACAATTCATATATATATATATATATATATATTGGGGATGTGTATTATGTGAACCGTCCCTTGTCTTGTGAACCACTTAACTACATCCTGACCCTTCATCTTTTTTTATCTAATCTTTTAATTTTTAATAGAAAAGGGTGTTTTTGTAATTTACTTTCACCTTTACCTTTTCTCCTTTTCAAATTATCTGCAACACAAGACCACTTTTTTCTGTACTTCTCATTCACCTTTACCAACTTTTGTACTTGTTTATGCTTCCTTCTTCCTTCTACAAGATCTTTTGTAACCTTCTTCCTGCTAGATTTCTTTTTAAAACCCTGACATAGATCTACAACAGATTAACAATTTTCAAAGTCCTTGTGGATCACCATGGTTAACTTAGAAAATGACAATGGTAAGGCTCCCATGGAAGAAATCGATGGATCATCTTCGCCAGGTCACGAATTTGCTTGTGCCTCACCTCCGGAACTCGTTGATACTGTTGATGAACACTGTAAGTTTCTTCAACAACCTTTAATTTTTCTTTGATTTTGAAACATATCTTGTCTTTTGATACGATTTTTTTTTTTATTTTAGTTCTACATTTGATATCGTAAACACATATAGTTTTCTTAATATGTTAATCGTTCTTTACTTCGTTTGATTTTATAATATTCTGTTGATGAACACTGTAAGTTTCTTCAACAACCTTTAATTTTTCTTTGATTTTGAAACACATCTTGTAATCTTTTTTTTTATACGAATTTTTTGTTATTTCTACATTTGAGATCGTAAACACATATAGTTTTCTTAATATGTTAATCATTGTTTACTTTGTTTGATTTTATAATATTCTGTTTGTGAGTTCGTATTCCATTATTGAGTTCGTATAGTTCGTATAACATTATGTTTGATTTTTTACCACATAAATTTTTAACACATTCTAGTTATGAACAATATGGTTCTTTTATGTAGTTTACTTCCCTAAAGTTTCAGTCATAAGTGCCAAAGGTAAAGCTCCAATGGAAGAAGCTGATGCTTCATCTGCTCTAGAACATTCATTGGTTGAAAGTGGCTTGCAGTAATCTAGTGTTGATCATAATAGTATTGGTTCCTCCCTTGAATCTAACCATACCTAGTATTGATGAATTTAGTAGTGATGACAACAATAAGCCTGGAACTTGTTTGATTATTTCTTTCCTGAAAGCGCAGCACAAAATGGCAGCCCACTTGTCGATGACAACACGATTGAAGATATTCATTCAGGATTTGAAGACATCCATGAGTATGAGTATGAGTACGTGGTAAGCCCACCAGATTTCCAATATGAGCATGTGCCTCATAATCCTTGGGAAGATGAACACAACAGTGATTCACTCTATTGGGATTAAGTTTGGTGTACTATTGTAATGTTAAGTACTATTTTCAAACTTGTGTGTGTATGTGTTTTATGTTACACATGTGATGTAACATAAGTTTATTAGAAAATCCATGGCTTATTACGTGACTGAATTTTACAAATCCCACATAATTTTCAATTTTGTATACTAATTAGTAACAACTAGTATCGTTTCATATTTTTGTGAGCATTTGTTACTATTTGTACAACTGTGTGTTACTATTGTACACATGTGCTGCTATGTGTACACACGTGTTACTATGTGTACACATGTGTATATTTTTACACATGGTAACACATGTACATATGTTACAACTATTTCGTTTACATATCCCACATCCTTTTCAAACATGTTATCAACATAATGTACACGTGTTATGTCTGAAGATGACTAACTGTATTGTACACATGTACATGCACATGCACATGTGTTACATGACTACATATTTATTTATGCACATATGTTACTATGTATATGCATGTGACAACACATATGTTAATGTGTAAACATGGTCTAATATTATGTACACATTAAAAATCGTTTTCAGATTTTGTACGCTCATGTGTCATGTGTACACGTTTAATTCTAAAAACTAGCATAAACAAAAAAAAAATGGATACATGTGTTAATATGTGTACACATGTGTTACCGAGTTTACACAGATGTTACTAAAAGGAGTAATTTATAGTTTAGGTAACATAAATTAAAAGAAATTTATAGTAAAGTTTTACATTACAGATCAAAGTAGTTTACCAAAATAACATTAGCTACAATTTGCACACGTGTTTTACTATTTGTACACGTGTGTTACTAGTTGTACACATGTGTTGCTATATGTACACACGTGTTACTATGTGTATACATGATTACATGTGGATATTTTTACACATCTACACATGACTACATGTATTGTACTCATGTACATGCACATGTGTTACATGTTTTACATGTGTATACATGTGTTAGCACTACCACTTTCATCATATTTATATACACACTAGTAACACCTATACATGTATAATTATTTTGAACATGTGTGTTCCACGTCTAAACATGTGTTACCATGTGTACAAATGTAATGTATGTACAAATTTTATGCGTAGTTAGCGTATGTACACATGTTTTACCGTATGTACATATGTGTTTGCGTATGTATATGTACATATGTGTTTGCGTATGTACACGTGTGTTACCATATGTACACATGTGTTAATACTAACACATGCCATGTGAACACAATCCAACATCCTTTCACACATGTTGTTACCATAATGTATGGGTGTTATGTCTGCACATGTGTTAGTATGTGTATACACGTCTTCCTGTGTGTCTACATATGTGTTACTATGTGTATATGTGTTACTATGTGTATACATGTGTTATTATGTGTACATATTTATTTCTGCATGTGTATGCATGTGATAACACATGTGTTAATTTGTAAACATGGGCACTTAACGGTTCCAAAATAACATTATGTGCCTAATACTACATTTCCAAAATTGTAGCCCATTAAACATTCCCAAAATAGAAACCAATTTAGCATAGCTACAAAATGTCTTCCAAACCATCTACACTCTAGATTTTGTCCTTACAAACATTTCATAACGTGTTTCAAATAAAAAACGATCAAGTAGAAGTGCCCATTTTCGATAATCGGGAAGAATATTAGATCATAAGTGTTCAAATCTAAAAGATTTTTATTTCTGCAGACCCCCCGCAACATTATAGGTTCTCATTGCCTTAATTCGTTCCTCCTTGTTTGAACTTTTGTGAATCAGCATTCATTCCTCCTGTATAAATTACTCCTTAGTATTAGTGTAATATCACCCTAAAAGCTGTATACATAGTTACACATGTGTACAATATCTATTTATACCATTTTTAGTATATACTTACAATTACTTTCATATCACAAAATAGCCTTTTCGGAGAATTTGGACCTCTATTTCTTTTATCAAAATTGAGGACTGCTCCCCAACAATCTATCACACTTGCATTTATTTGGCGTCACCTTTTTTTATATCAATTTCAGAACCTGATAATTGATATATAACAAATTAAAAAGGTTAGTAATTGGTTTTTTAAATAAAAAAAAACGTACAGACAATAGTTATAAATCTTGTATACCTTCTTTGGGTTTTTTTAGAATCCTTTTGGTTGTTTCATCAAACAATTTCCTTCTTTTTCCTTTCTTTATCGAAAAGAGTGTAATGTTGTCTAAACTTTCTGAAGTTCAGTTATGGGTTATGAAAATACCAATTAATCTAGGGGGTGTGTATTTGAAAGCAAAAAATTTTTAGAAAATTAAATTATACCAAAAGAAATGTCTGTGTACTTAGTTGGATTTCTCAATATCTTCATCTTCATCTTCATTTGTTAAAGAGATTTGATTCTGTTCCTTATAAAATTGTGCCTTTAAAAACCTACCACTTCTTCTAACTGCTTGAAAAAAAAATCAGTATTCAGGTTAAAGGTAATTGTATAATATGGTAAAACAATCTTACCAGACGATCCAAGCTCTATTTTGTTTGATATCTCAACTTCCTGTTTTTCATAAGTTAAAACGATGGGACTTGTTGCCTTATTTGAAAATTTTGACAACTTAGACTCTAAAATTCTACTACTTCTTCTAACTGCCAAACAAAACAATTTTTAGGACGTTCATACTGCAAAATTTATGTATGAATTTAACGAGTATTACCAGAGGACATCACGATTTCTTTTGTTGAGCCTGTTAATTAAAAACAAAGTAGCACATTAAGAAATGTAATGTATATAAATTCAGAATTCAAACTTTACAATAAACAATTTTGGAGCTTTGTGTTTGAATCGACATGGTTCAAGTTTAGAATAAGTCAAAAATTCAAAGAATTCTTTGTTGCTACAGATGATGAATTTATATAAAAATAACGGAATTTTTGTTAAAAAAGGGACTTAACATGGTTTATTTTGATGTAAATCGATTTGAGATGAACAACTTAGTTCATTTTCGTAGAGGAAAAACTCACTTAATTTACAGTACCTAAATTTTCCAAAAAAAAAAAAAACATAAAAAGCCCTAAAATACCTAAGTTCATTTGCATAAACAAAGAATCAGCCAAGATAGATGGTTTCTTAAGGGATGAATCTGGGGTATTAGATAAACAAGAGTTAATTACAGGGTTTTTAAGATGAAGATTGGAATTGTAAAAAACACAAAAACAGCAAGTTCTTTGCGAAGACTTACCTGCTCAAATTCTTGGTTCAGTCGACGATAATGTTGACTTGGATGATGTTGGTGATTCGTATCATTTAACAAGATAGGATGGTGATTGTATTTGATCAGACTATCAAAAGATATGAAACCTAAAGATTGTGCTTTTCTCTCTTCGTATGAATTGGGGGAATCAGAGAATTAGGAGAGAGAAATGTTCACTTTTCACACTCTTCGTGTAAAAACTACTGGAGTCAGACAACTTTCATTTGAGACGTTTTTGAGCGGGAGTTAGAGAGGAGAAGTGGACATTTTTGCCCTTAAGAGGGTCAGTAAAATAAGTAATCTTGCATCACACAGATCAAATCTCAGCCATTGAAATATTTAATCAATTAAAATGAAAGGCTGTGATTTAGTTAAGTGGTTCACGAGATAAAGGACGGTTCACATAATACACATCCCCTATATATATATATATATATATATATATATGTGTGTGTGTGTGATATGTATTATATGAACCTAATCTTGAATAGTTAATCAAAAAATTTAATATGTGTTTTTCATTTTATAATGTAACACATGTGTTACTTAATCTAGGCTCTTCATTTTGAAAATATACACATTTGTTAGTGTTACTTTTCCAAATAGATGGTCCATATTGAAAAATGAAGGGTCCAGATTAAGTTTTTTTCTTAACTCACTAAGATCAGGTTCACATAATATACATCTTATTTATTTAAATACTATAATATGCATATTGGAGAGAGACATTTGTAATATCTTAAAATTAAGATATGTACAAGAGATGAATACAAGTAATGTATTCCAAGGTCATTGGATGCTTTATGTATGCTATGATTAGCACAATGCTTGACATAACTTTTGTTGTGAGTGAGTTGAGCAGTTTTATTAGTAATCCTAATGTTCAACACCGGCGAACAATTAACTGGTTGCTTAAGTACTGTAAGGAACCACACATTATGGTTTGTGTTATTCAGGTTTTCCTTCGGTCAATAGATAAGGGTAATCTGATGCATGTTTGATAAAGAATTGAAAGATTATTCTTTTACAAGTGGGTGGATGTTCCTACTTGGTGGAGGTGCTATTAATTAGGCTTCTAGTAAGTAGACTTGCATCACAAGTTTGACAATGGAATTTATATTTGTAGCTTTAGCAGTAGCTGGCAAAGAAGTTGAATGGCTCATAAATTTGTCTTTGAGATCCATTGTCTTCGAAACCGATATTACCAATATCTATGAGGTGTGATAGTTTTGACTAAGGACTATAGTCATGTATAAAATGGAAAGTCTAGGAGGTTATATGGTATACATAAAATGATTAATGAGCTCATTATGTGTTAGTGTGATATATGTTGAATTTGTAAAATTTGAGTTTAGTTTAGCTGGTCATCTAACTAAAGGGTTAGGAAGAGATCTCGTGAACAAATCAGCTAAAAGGGATGAGTTCAAAGTCCATTTATTTAAATATCTTTATGTCAGGACGCCCAGTTCTCATCTAATACAACGTTAGATGCTGAATTCAATGAGGTAAGCTTGTCATAAAGATATTTGAACACATTAACAAAAGCATCCCACGGTATGCGTTTAGACTGCAAGATAAAGCATATTGAAATTTAATTTCTTAATAGTTCATTGAATAATTGCAATGTAGGTTCAAGAGTAATGAACTACCTATAAGAATATGAAGATTAGCCTCTTTAATAAGCTTTGGACTTGAGCTTTGATATATTCTTCGAAGGATTATGACACAAACTAGTAAAATATTGTGTCAAGTGGAATTTAGATTTGAAAACACATGTTTATCCACCTAAAATTATTAAAAATGGATAACTTGGGTTCAATCCACAGTGACACCCAAGTTATTCTAATATATGTAAAGCGTAAATACTAAGATGAAAATTTAATTCATATGACATTTTCATTTATGCACAACGTTTGTATTTCAATGAAGATGGTTAAGTTAACCAAGGATATCACTGAAATGAGGGAGGATTGTTGGTAATTTTAGTGTTATCAACATATATTTTAGTATATTGGATTAATTTGTTGATCGAGAAATAACATTAGAGATTAAACGAGTTAGGTAACGTGAGAATGGAAACACGATTTAATATTAAATGTTATTTTGGTTTTATAACTAAGCTTTAAGCTTGATATAATAAGTTTAATTGACTTGGGTTATTATTAATTAATTGAAAATTATGAAGTTATATTGTAAATTAGAAGATTCTCTTATATCTTCTAATCTTGATCAAATATTCGCATATAGGAATAATGCGTATTCAGGGGTTAGAGAAAACCATTGATTTCATTCACAGAAAATCACAAATCAATTCCATCAACAGAAAATATATGACTTATTCGATAATCAACATAGAGCTATGAATTTGGTTTTTAAAAGACTTAGTTATTCTATTAAAAAAGTACTAGCGGTGTAACTTGTTACCCGTTTACGTTCTATGTCTTTTTTTTTTTTCAAGTTCCGCCACTGTCCCCGTCACAGGAATATCCAGAGTACTGATCTGGACAAGAGTTTAAGTTGAGACCTCCCAAAGGGGGGGCACTAAGTTAGCACGTCCTCCTAACCAATAACCAATTGGACTAAGAATTATTGGTAAGTAACATATACTTTACTAGCGATTCAATAGTAAACCAAGTTTATTCATTAAACAACCCGAATAAACCAGATTCAATAGTAAACCAAGTTTATTCATGTTAGAATTCGAATATATGATCCGAATAAATAAGTTTTTGCCAATCCTGAACCGTAATCTATCTCAAGGATATTAAGTCTGTCATTTGTTTGCATTTTGTTTTCGGCTATATTTTGAACATTGAGGTTTCAGTGTTTCACCTCATGTGTGAAATGACTACACTACCCCGCTCCTAATATTTAATTACTAAAATGCCCTTCTAACCCTAGGTACCATCACGCTGTTAACACGTGAACCAAAAATTCCAGAAAGAAATCCTAACTCTGATACTAACACAAAAGACGAACATCATCGAATCATCACAACCGTCAGATTAATGGCCAGGTCAGCAATCCTTTTCAACCTCAAATTCAACGGTCCAGATCAAACGTTCCGTATAGCTACTCTGAAGAACGATGAACCGCCTCTATTCTTCTCTCTCCTCTCTCAAACTCGTTACTCAATCACGAAATTTTTTAATTTTGATTTTGTTTCTGATTTCCGGCAAAGATGAAGATGTTGATCGGAGAAGATTCACCGGCGATTGACGGTGAGAAAGAATTTGAAGAAACGCTTGTTAATGACGCTGAGGAAATTGACAGTGAAGGTGAAGTCGAAGAAGACGACGGTGAAGACGACGGAGACGAGGAGGAAGAAGAGGATGATGATGATGTGCAGGAGGTTGTCCCGGGCTCTGGCGGTGATCCACAGGCTCATCCGGTAGAAGATGACGAAGACGAGGAAGATGACGAGGAAGAGGATGAAGATGACGACGGTGATGATGACGGTGACGATAGCGATGATGATGACGATGAGGAAGACGGTGAAGATGATGAGGTATACTTTTTTGCACCTTAAACTATCCTCGATTACTGATATAACTTAAATAATTTTCTAGTAATTTTTGTTAAATAATCTTTTGTTTTTTCAATTGATAGTTTATAGTTATTTTTCTGTCGTTTTTATGAAATTTAGTACCAGGAATTTGTTATTATTATGCCAGATTTTCTGGAAATCTATTAATTCTGTTTGAGCTTTAATTTTACCAGATCTGGTGATATGATATTGATTTAAGTACTCTAATTCCTTCAACCTAATGGAAAACATAGTAAATTTGATGAATTTCTGGAATTAAAATATTATCACTACTTTCATGCTTCATTTTCTTATACTTGTGTTTTATTTCTTCCAAGCATGCATTTTTTGATCCTTAAGTATATGATAAGTGAAGAGACAAAATATTCTGTAGTTTTTAACCCAGTGTTCATTCATATTCGTTTGTGGATCTTGTGTTCATCTCTTTAATTTTGTTCATAGTGTATCAAAGTCTCAGATCTTAAAGTTATTCTTGACATGTTTGTGCTATATTGAGGTTTTATTTAGTATCCTTGACCATTTACTATGGGGTTGATCCATATTTGTTGCCCAAACTAAAGTTTGGTTGTTTATTAAACTCAATCCCCAAAAATCACTCTAGACCTTTTATTATTATTATTATTATTATTATTATTATTATTATTTTTCCTTTGAATAGCAACACCTACATTGTTCTTAATGATAAAATCATCACAACGCGTACGATACAGATAAATCTACAACCATTTAGTTGAGAAGTACACCAGTATACCATCATGATTTGTTTATGCGGTATTTTGTTTTTGTGTTTTTGATCATATGATGAAATTTTGCATATAGGAGGATGCACCAACTGAATACTTGGTTCGACCAGTGGCTAACCCTGAAGACGAGGAGGACGCTAGTGATTTTGAGCCAGATGAGAACGGTGCTGATGAAGATGCCTCCGAAGAAGAGGACGAAGAAGATGACGAAGAAGATGATAAGGTTGAAGCACCACCAAAGAGAAAGAGATCCAAGAACAATGACTCAGATGACAATGATGATGATGGTGATGATGATGGTGATGATGATCAGAGACCGTCTAAGAGATAGTGGCTCAAACCTGTTTCTCGGGCTCACATCATGACTCGAGAACAAAGGTTAACCCTCTTTATCTCGGTTACAATTTCAAGCATTTTATATGTTTTTTTTTTCTTTCTAAAAGTCGTTACTATTAGGTCGATAAAGTCTAGTTTTGTATAAGATTGAACATTTAGAAGTAAGTTTTGATTTGTAATGTAGGTTTATGTTTCTTCGTCTTTGATTTGTACTCTTGGATATTTTGGTTACTTGTGTTAACCTATAACTATTGTATTTCCCTTGTCTACATTTTGTTTGGCTTGTTGTTATGGAATCACTATGGATATAGTGGACTAGAACAAAAATTGTTGTTTTATTTATGCTATATTTGTTGATTATTAATGATGTAAGACGAAATATTCATGTTTATGGGCCGTTATAGTTTGGTGCACCACAAGATTTGTAAATCCCCAATCTTTCTAAATCGAATCCAATGCCGATGCTACAAATTATCAAATAACAGTGAAACATAAAACACCAATGGTGTCGGAATAAAGATGCCTCACGTGACTTCTAGAATTGTGTCGTTAAAAATTCAATCGAAAAAACTCACACTAGGTACGGCTATTTACAACGGGAATAATTGGGCAAAGTTTACAATTTTTGTTTAACGAGCAGGTTTTGATGAACTCCCAACAACGGTGGATTTGGTGAATCTAATAATTACAAAAGGCTTGTTTTGTGGTGTTCATGATGAAGCTGATGCACAATGTCCAACAACAAAAGAAATTTGGGAGATGATATGAACTTGGTGTACGTGGATTACAATAGGTGAGACTTCGGTTCATGAGCTGCTCGATGCGTCGACTAGGGTGCAAGGTTATAAAAAAAGTCATACATGTTATTGTTATGCCTTAGTCATGGTTCATATGAAAGAGTGTGTGTGTGTGACAAAGCTTTCAATTCCCAACATAAGTCCTTAAAAGGTGATTTTGGATGAAATAAATACTCCACGTTTGTCTGGATAAAAAAATAGGAGGAAGGCTCGTTGGTTGAATTTGTAAGAGTTGGTGTAATTTTAATCATTGCTCCTGTAAAATGTAAATTTGTATGTTGATTGACGATGACTCTAATGTCGTGCTAAAGCTGGTTCTGTACTTCTGTCTTAGTTATATATATAAGAGTAAATTGCACAAATCGTCCTTTATGTTTACCCTATTTTGCAGTGCATGTCCTTTATTTTTAAAATTGACGAGAATCGTCCTTTATATATTAACAAATTGCGCGCTTTGTCCTTTATCCTAACGATCGTTA
>WOUH02000017.1:4638820-4649987 GCA_009936405.2 Stevia rebaudiana | reverse complement strand
ATGAACACTGTTTCTCTATATTTACTAGTTTCATCAGTTTCTTTATATCTCTCTACTCACAACCACTTTCAACCAATATCTATAATATAAAGAACTCACTCACATAAATTATAAAGATCCAAATGTGAATACTCTAAAATATGAACCCGTTATAATACTTAACCACAAAACTGTTTTCAACGTTTTCTCACATCAAAAAAGGTTTTTGACGACTTTTAATCACAAATACTCATAAAGGCTTTTTAGTTTTTACAACGGTTTTAGTCGTTGCAACAGTCCAAATTTGTTTAAAGTTGATGAAAGTACACAACCTATTTGATTGCGACATACATAAACGGGACCCAATTTCTTTATTGAGGGCTAACCGTATCGATGTGCATGTAAGCAAGTGATTAAAAAATCAGATGAGCTACTATATTGACCTAACCTTGTTAACATCATATAAAACTTGTACACAACCGATTCATTAATACAATCCACGATGGTTGCTTTTTTTGGACCAACTGTTCCACCTGCCGCTAACTACCAAATTTTGTTTTATACAATGCTTTTAGGACCATTAAAGTATTCACTAGTCAGATCCAATTCTTTATTTAACTCTTTTATCTCTAAAATTTTGAAAAATTTGAGTAAAAGACATCTATTTTTGTAATTTAGAGTTTCGTAGATAGGATTTTTTAAATATAAAGAATCTCTATGAGTTTTACGTGTATAAGAGAAAGAAAATAATGATAAAAATAAGTGTTTAAGAGTGAGACAGAGATTGAGATACAGAATGACAGTGTTGGGTTAAATAAAATTTGTATATATTTTTTTAAAATGTACTATATGCTTAAAAATTATAAATATGAAGATAGAGAATGAGATGTGAATTGGAGGTGAGCAGAAAACTGAATTAACCGAACCGGAAACGAAATAACCGAACCGAACAAAAAACAGGGAAAACTTAACCGAATCACCTAATGTTTATAATTATTTTATAAATATATTAGTGTATTCATAATTTTAATATGCGTTTATGTATATATATTAGTAGGGGAGAGATCATGAGAAAACTCTTAAAATGTGGAGAAAACTTAGAAAACTTCTCAAATCAACGTTTTTTTTTTTTAATTTTGCTTTTCATCACTTTAATTTATAAGATTATAAATACAATAAACAACAAAAAAAATTAGAAAGAAAATTGGAGCGCACGAAGTTACATATGTAACAAAAATGTTATGTATGTAACTCATGAAGCTCCATACATGTAAATCATGTAATGTGCATATATGTAGCATACAAGTTAGAATGGAGGGAGTGGTACTCTCTCAAATTACCCAATCAAATTATGTCACATCAAATGCTCCAACTACCTCCCAAGTACCATCTATTAGTGGCAATGGTACCCTCCCAAACAAAACTACCCTCCCACTTTTTTTTTGTTTTTAAAAAAATACAAATGAATAAAAATAATAAAGTGTAAACATTAAATATAATAATTCATTAAAAATAATAATTCATTAATACAAATTGCTTGATCTTGAACGGGATACACGAATTGACCGGGTGCAATTTGTGTAGGCATGATATGAATTTGCCCATAATATGGGTAGGGAGAATACGGTTGTGGGCTATACGATTGTTGACTTGACGGGTTAGGGGCCGACGAATGTTTGCTTGACCCGCCTTTAGGTTTGGAAACCTTTTTGCCTTTCGAGTTTGAATTTTTTTTGTAATCCATATGGTAATAAATTGAGAGAAATTAGTTAAAAGATTGAAAGAAGTGTGTGTTTTTTTATAAATATAGTGGTTCAAAGTTTTTTTTTTTTTTTTAATGCTGCCCAAGAGTCGAATTAAGCCAACGGTCACAAAATAACGTTCGAAAAATTCGAACCCGAGTCGGCAAAAAGTAGCCGATGGTCACCCTACCCGCCGGTACCCGCCATAGCGGCGGCGTTGCCGAGCGGTAAAACTTGCCGATCCCTTACCCGAAGCTCCACTCTGTGTACCATTACATGTATGTAATTACATGAGCTACATATTCTTTTTTAACTTTTTTCTTTTTGTTACATTTATTACATTGTAATAAAAAGATATAGAAAAAAAAGTGAAATAAAATGGTTAGTAATGATTTTAAGGTTGGTTTTCCAAGTTTTCTTTGATCTTAAGGTTTTCTTATGAACCTCCCCTATATTAGTATATCTATTTTTTTTATAGTTCTTAATGAACAAACTAGTCTTTTAAAGATTTAGATATCTTGATTAGATAGTTCTTATATGTTTTATAAATATACTAGTGTATTTATATATCATAAAGTATGTTAAATTATTGAAACAACTGGATTTACCAAGACGAAAAAGAGTTTTCACCATTGTTAATTTATATCTTCTCACAAAATAATTCATTAATCATCCATTACTAATCTTGTTTGCATTTTAAACCTTTTTTTACTTAAAATGAAAAACAAAAAAAAAATTAAAAACCGAAAAAAAACAAAACTGAACCGAAACCGATAAAAAAAACCAAAAAGCTCAAAACCAAAAAGCCGAACGGTTAAAAAAAACGAAAACCGAATATTTCGGTTACGGTTTCGGTATTAGGCAAAAACCAAACCAAACCGTGCACACCCCTATTGCACTTAACTCAGACTGTCCGGATACTCATATCTTATCTGCTTCCAAATTGAAAATTTGTAACCTCTATTTATTAGAAGTTAAAAAGTTTAGAAATTCAAAACCAAATTATATAAATAGGTTGGTAACAACCCAAGAATATCAAAAAGTACATAAATACATTAAAGATCGTTTCACTATTGTTCCAATGATATATCAGGATTAAGAACAGTTAAGATAAATTAATCAAACATAAACTTTAAATATACCAAAATTTAAATTAAAAAAATATATTTTTTTACCAAAATTTTAACTTAATATCGTTATAATCTGCAAATCCAGCTGCACCACATATGACAAAACCATAGGTAATCAAGATAAGTACGGCTGCGAGTGGTGACACAAACAGGGTGTTGATGGTTAAGTTCACTAATCCTGTTAGTAAATTCGCCTGCATAAGTTGGTATGAGATTAGTGTTACTAATTACTTTTAGCGCGTTGAACAAAATTGAATTTTGGGTATGAAAAATTAGATCAAAGTGTCTTTGTTTTTTACCGCGATAAAAAATGCAAGCAAATTTCGGTTGATTGCTTGTTCTAGTAACGATAATTTACCACCCGGGATATAATCTGAAAGCATTATTATTCCCAACATCTGCAAATTTCGAACACTTACCAAATCAACATCTGGTTTGTTCAGGAATGAGATTGAAAATTGTATGAAAAACTATAAGGTTTAAATGGTGTATATAACTAAAGATGAGGGTGGCAAAGTGTAACTCCACCTCGATGGCGATTACTTGCAACATTGGCTTTCAATCGGTGTAACTCGATTTTCATAATTAAAGTTTTATGTGATTCACTTTCAATCATCTGATGATTCCACTAGAATCGGATCCAAGTTCATGAACTTGTTCTTCCACACAACTAATCCGATTGGTGTAAGTATGCAGCCATTATAGATGGTTTGCAGCCCATTCGGGTCATTTGACCTGTTTAGAAATGGGTGCGAAGGCATTTGGGCCATTTGACCCGTTAAGAAATGGGTGGGAAGGCATTTGGGTCGTTTAGAATTGGGTTGGAATCCATTTGGAACAAAGGGCAAATATGTCTTTTTGAAAGTTAAAAATAACTATTTGTTGGATATTTTGGTGTAATTGAAATTATCTTAGGTTGTCGATAAAACACACTAGTTATTAAATAAGTCGGATGCGGGGTGCACGCTTATTTGACTCTATTGTGTGATTTGTGTCTAGTGCGGGGGTTAGGGGGTTTTAAGTTGTTATGTTAAAATTGCATTAGAGATTTTAATTTCTAAATTCCGCAACTTAATTAATTTACAAAGTTCAGGGACCATTTCTAATCAAATTGAACTTGTAACTGCCCTAGGGCAGTTTTCTGCGAATTTGAATATGATCAGATTCTGATCATCGACACCATTCTTCTGGTTCGAAATTCACACACAAAATTCACACACTTGTTCTTCAATTCGCAATTGGGATTTATCCGATCAAGGAATTTGAAGTGAACCATCAAATTCGTTTGATCTGAAAGTCTTTGACGACTCTCAATTGATCCAAGGAATTTCAAATCGTTTTCCATTTTCTGTAATATCCTCTACACTTTTGGAGGCAAACTGGCTAGTGTTGAACATTTTTAAAATTGCATAGCGCATGGATGAATACGGATATGAATTGTGGGGTAGTAGGGTCATTTTACATATTCTATTAGACGTTTGTTTGGACCAACAGTGACAAAAATTGAAACGTTAGAGACGAAAATAGTAGTTTTGGAAGTTTAGTGACGAAAGTAACAATTTTTGTAAGCCTCTGAACATTTTTTTGCATCTTACTTTATAGAATTTGGAACCACAATGCGATAACAGTAACAACAATAAAAAATGAGAATAATAACAATAGTAATAGTTTTAATCGCGGAAGTGAGAATTACCTCTAGGTTTGTAGCTAATACCAATGTAACGTATGTCAAGTTGCACTGCACATTATTCAACAAACATATAATTTCAATGATGACCTCCATTTTTAAATGCCTTGAAAATACGGGATAATTTCATATATGCCCCTCGAAATGTAGTATAATAATATTTATACCCAACAAAAAATTATAATATAAATATACCTGTTTTTCAATCTATGACATTTATACAATTCCCTTAAGACTTGCATTAAGATAAGAAACTTTGGGAGTAAGGAAAAATAGAAGGGTATAATGGTCATACTATAACCGTATTTAATGAAATGGGTAGTATGAAACTTTATGTAATTTGAATGGGTATATTTAAACTACATTTGTTTGGTTTGGTAAATATTATACGGGTATATATAAAATTGACCTGTATATAAATGGACATATCGTCATGTTATATGAAATAAGAGTCGAACCATTCTGCGTGAAGGTCTTTCAACGAAACGGTCTAGAATCAATGTCAAGCACCTGGAAAGATAATGGAGAGATGGTCACTTAAATGAATGTAAATATATATATATAAGTTAAAAGTTGTTGCATAAAAGATAAAATAATATGTATTATACCAGAAGAAAATACATAGAATCCAAATTTGTTTTCTTGCCCATCTGTTTGATCTGAGATTAGCATTTTTCCCAAACAAAACATTGTTGCCCAACCAAACGCCAATCAGATGCAGGCCCCAATACCCTGATAAAAATAAATAAATAAATAAATAATTAAAAAATAAAAAATTATGGACTATAGAATTCTAATTATTAAACATTCACAAACATAAATCAGCGGTTTTTAAAAAATACCTCACCGAATATGCTGTAGATTCCTTCCTTGTTTTGACTAATAATGTCGGTTCCCCTTTTAGTAGAAAGCAAATAAGAGTTCAACCCGCTCATTAGACAAACTTGGTACCCTAAACATAAACAATAATAAAAATAAAATAAAATAAAACAAAATGAAGTAATAAGGCAAGAAAGAAATTTTTACAATGTAGAGTGAATTACACAGATGGTCCCTGTGGTTCGTAAAAAATTACAAGTTTCGGTATTAAGGATTTAAAGTTAACTTTCGTTAACTTTTCCGTTAATATAGGGTGAGATGACCAAATAACCTTTGACTTATGGCTAGTCAAAGTCAGAGGGTATTTTGGTCATTTCACCCAGAAGTTAACGGAAGTTAGCCTTAATACCCAAACTCATTACAAAACTGAAAGCATAAAACCCAAACTTGTTACTTTAAATTCTTAGTACCGAAACCTATTACTTTCTGCAAACCACAACAACATCTGTGTGATTAACTCTACAATTTATAAAGTTTGAAAATGAAGAAAATCAACTCACAAACCTATCAGTACCAATGAACCTACAAGCCCACAATATTTTGGAGGGATTTTAATAATTGATGTTAAAATCGCGACACCAGCAAGTGTGAAAAAGAAATTCCAGTGAACACCATATTCTCCCACGTGAACCTATGAACCGAAAGATTGGAGTTTAGACAAGAAACAAGTTTACATTATTATTACATTATATACAAAATTTAAAGTCAGGTCAAAGATCATTGACCTGATAGTCAACCCCAGTTGTAAACACGAGTCTAGCAAACCCTAGAACCAGTAATGGGCTAGTGGAGGATAATGCACTTTTCAAACCCCTAATATACCAACAAAATGGTCAAGCAATCAGTCAAAGTCAAACAAATATTCTTGTGTGTGTGTTGTTTATCGAGTGAACGAATTTGTTCGGTGAATTATAATTTAGATTATAATCATAGATTAGAAAACATATTGTTCTTAATTTGACAAAAAAAATCATTTGAAAACATATTGTTCTTAATTTGACAAAAATAATCATTGGAAACATATAGTTTAATGCTTAACTAATACTTGGGCTGAATTGGTTTGGATTTGATGTGAAGATTTGAAAATGTAATGTTTTAATTTTTTAAAACCCCACAAATCTACAATCATGACAAATGCCACCATCAATTTATGTCAGTTTCTACCAGTAAATGATTTTGATTTCCGTGTCACAAGAAGAAATCTAATTGTATTAATAAAATATATATATAAATAGATTAAAAGAAAATCTAATTGTTGCAAGTAAACTGACTCACATTGTTGACACACCACGTGCTTGACGTGAAACAAAAGAATTTGCAAACACAAATGCACCAACTCCAATATCCATCTGACAGCTCACAAAAATAATAAATACACATATCAGAATAACAACATAACAAAATAATAAAATAATAGAAAAAAAGTTGCCATGTAGGCAAGAAAAGCTATTACCAAACTAGTACCGTACGTCTCCGTTTTAGCATATCTTCTAGGAAATATTCTAAAGTCAACAGCCAAAATACAAATGCATGTAATAAGCATCTGCACAAATAGTAATATAGATTAGAATTGAAAAAAACTTTATTAGAGCATTTTTGCTAATAAAAAGATATGAATAATATAACCATGTTCAAATTACCATAGAAACCCTGTATGATGACACATATGTCCTCAAAGAGTGACTAATTTCCCCCTGATTCCAAGAAGATTCATGTCTGCATGTGTGGAAAATATATTAAAAACTATGTCAGATAATAATCTCATTGGTTTTAAAACCAAGATTATTACTTAAAATCTCCATTGGTTAATAACAATCTAAGATGAACGGTTAGTTATTTTAAACATGATACTTACACGCAATTAGTTATAATAATACACAATATAGGAAATAGAAAATAGCAGTTATAAATTACCTCTTCGATGCAACGTAGAAAAGCAGGATCA
Source organism: Stevia rebaudiana (assembly GCA_009936405.2). Lineage (NCBI taxonomy): Eukaryota > Viridiplantae > Streptophyta > Magnoliopsida > Asterales > Asteraceae > Stevia > Stevia rebaudiana. The sequence continues at coordinate 4,642,625 of WOUH02000017.1, read as the reverse complement.
GTATAAATAGAAGTCCAATCATACAAGTCCAATCTGCTAGAACCTATTATTATATATGTTACAATAAATATGTTTAAGATTACAGAAAATAGCAAGATACTGCTGGTTAAATAAACATGTATAAACTCCATTTAGTTTTATTGCTGAATGCAGAGTTGCAGACTAATAATATGAAGCTCATATAAAGTTTAGAAAATGAAAATGAATGTAGATACTTGTTAATTATAAAAATGGGGGCAGATTGGTAACAAAAAATTTGATTTGTTAAAAAAAAGACTGGAGAGACTTACTGTACACAGCAAAGTGATTGGAAGAACAATTGAGAGGAAATCTATTATCAATGTGAAGATGTAAACCCTTTGATTTATTGATGTGACAGTTGAAGTATCTTTTTTATTTGATGATGATTCATTGGTAACTTGATCTGGAAATGCAGATATAATTAGTTTATTTAATAATATGGAATATACCAGGACGCGCTTCTACATGAAGTAAACCTTTTTTGACTAAAATAAGTAGGATTAAGACAAACAGTAAAGAATTTTCTGCATGTAAATACTTATACAAAAGAAACTAAATTTATGTTTCGTTTATTATATAATAGAAGCAAGATAGATTCGTCTATAACTTTGGTTTGAAAAGGCGCGCATGAGGTAATCAGTCAAGATTTGGTCAAAGTTAGTCAAAACTAGGTTTGTAGGAGAATCAAAGGGAAAAAGAAATAATGATAGATTTGCTGAAAAAGGTTATTAGTTGTACATGTTACATTTCTGAATAACAGTTGGTATATGTCTCATACGTCAACCGACAATGATGGTAAGTTATAGTTCTTTGACATTTTTAATATGAAATGGTATATGTTTCGTTGCTAAATGATAGTAGTTAGTGTAATGCTTAAATGATGATTTAGGGATGCATAATAATATTCAAAAGATATTTATAGAATGTATAACTAATATGTAGATTTTTTACTTACTGGATTAAAAATTCAATCTTGATTCATTTAGTGCCTACTATAATTAACATTTGTAAACTCTAATTGCAGTTAGCATACAGTAACTGAATTTACCTATTCTGCAGATGCCCGAGATATGTCGCAGCAATATTAGCATCTAAATTGACCAAAACATAATTAAAATCAGAATGTCAGAAACAAATAATCAAGAAACTTCAAAACTTAGTGAATCAAGAACACATTGTATGGACAACGTACAGGAAATATTGCTGAAAGTACAAAAAGCTCAAGCATGGAAGATCCAGTTAGGTTGCTGACAAATCTGATAAACATTATGCACAATGCAAAGTTATGTTTCATCCAACTCAAAATCATCTTCCATCAATCAATTAACTAAAAAACACTGAATTCGACAGTTATTTTTTAAAAACCTAATGTATGTGAGAATTCACTAAGAATAGAGAGATAAGATGATAGAAATGAGTAGATCCTTACTGTTCTTTCAAATGCTTGTTTGGATTGAAAGACTTCATAGAAGAATCCACTGTCGAATTGCAAACAATTGCAGATAGAACCGAGCAAGTGGAGTGATGGATCCACAAATAAAGTAGGGTGAAATTCTGTATCTCAATTAGTTCAGGGAATCGGATTAATTTAATTCGAAACTTCAGCTACTGTTCAAGGGATCGACTCAAAATTAACCTGCAATTCAATCAGAAATCAAAAATCAATTAAATTTGAAATGCCTGCTTCTGTGGCCTGTGAAGAAGAACGCAGAATCAATCAGAAACATACAAGAAGTTCGATTAAAGCTGGAGGCTGTTGCGATTTGTTTCTGGAGAGACAAAAAGAGATCAAAACTGGAACCGACGAACAAATCGCGGGGATATGAATCACGGATATGCGTTCGTTGGTTTAGGTTTCGGATTTGGTTTTTTCATGTGGGTTTTTGAAAGCTTTTGACCAAAAGAGGGTCGTAATTCGTAAAATGTTCGAACGTTAACGGAAAGTTCGTTAAGTATTTAACAGAAAGTTGGTTTACTTAAATCGACCAACATGAACAGAAACTCTTATGAACATAAATCTTATATGTTCATTTATGCCTGTAAGCGTTTTAATAATATATTCTTGGACTTGGTTTATAAGAGAATCATTTTTAATTTGAGAATCAAAAAAATATACTTAAGTTAATTTTAAATATTTCTAATTTCTTTATACGTTATTATTTTTTAAAACAATTTACGTCATTAGATCACAAATTTTATTCTCTTTCAAACGTGTATAATGAAGTCATATAAAAAAAAAATAAAAAAATATACGTCATAAGTTGTAATATACTGTATATATGTAGTATATTTGTACTAAATTTTTTTTTTTAACGACTACTTGTAATATAGATATACATAAAAAAACAAAAAAAAAAAACACTTATAGCAAAATGCGTAAGGTAACGCAAAGTACTAAGACATATGAATTATCATCATACTACATTAATATTACACATATGCAGTATACATAAAAAGATTGAAAACTAAAGAAAATTCTGAATAAATCTTTTATAAAAAGGCAAATATAAATTTAAAGAATTATAATTTGTAAATTATCAGTATATTGCATATATGTAGTATTAATTTTTTTAAAAATTATCATCGTACTGCATATATGTAATATTAAAATTTTATGACGCAATTTTTCCCTTTTTAGTATGGCTTTATTATACTCGTTTGAAAGAGGAGAAAATTTGGTTGTGCAATTCGTTTTAAAAAATAATAACGTATGAAGAAATAAGAAATGTTTAAAGTTCATTAAGTTTTGATTTTTTGGTTTTTAAATAAAAAATAGTTCTCTCATTATCTTCCCCTATATTCGTTAGTATTCGCTTATGTTTTTCTAGTTTATGTCAAATCATTAGATATGTCATTATGTCTTATAAAAATTTTATAATCATTCAATATGATTATGTAGAATGTTTTAGATTAAAAATATTAATTTTTATTTTTGAAATTGTATATGTCCATTTGCATTCGTAAACGGAGTCAATTCTTTAATAACAGACACATTCAAGTTTTTTCGTTTAGTTTGTGTTATTGAACCGTTTGTTAACAAGTTAATTGCTTAACAAACGGATACAATAAGGCTTCGTTCGGTTCATTTACAAAAAGTAAGTGTTTCTATGTTTAGGTAAAACTCTAATTTTATTTTATTATATTTCCATATTTACAAGTAATTATATTATAAAAAATAATACATGCCCGGCGGACCTGCCTTGACCTGAACCCGCATTGACACTTGCAGAACCATTAATAGTGTTAAGCTTAAGAGGGGACTGAGTCCTCCCACTTTTCCTCATTTTTCTCCACTGCCACATCAGCGTCACATCAACTTTCTCATTTTTCCCCACTTTTCCTTATTTCACTGGAACCGTCCCACTTTTCCCCACTTTTTCACCTCATCACTTATTTAATATTTATTAAATATAAAATAACATTCAAATATAAAAAAACTTTCATTCATTAATGAAAAAAATACAACCTAACATAAAATAAAAAGAAAAAGTAAACTTAAATAAAAAAAAATTACAACTAAAAAAAAAATACATTAGTTGTTGGCTTGGTTTGCATGTCATTCTTCGGATAAATGTTCTAAATGTTCGATAAGATCGGAACGAAGATTATGGTTGACAGTGTTGGAGTGCATTTCGTTTACAATGTCGTTTTCGGGCGGTTCTTGACTTGGCGGGTCTTCAATGTAATAGGGTGGTATTGCTTGACCTGTTGACTTCAAAATCATGTTATGTAGGATGATACATGTGTACATAATTTTTCTTAATTTTCGTGGATGCATACATTT
>WOUH02000017.1:4620112-4630765 GCA_009936405.2 Stevia rebaudiana | reverse complement strand
CTTACACATGTAAAAGTAAGTATCTTGACCCTCTTGTTCAAATTTTCATTTGAGATTGATGATATTAGATATTTTTATAATGTGAATAGTCGTTTAAAAAAGTTAATTTATGTAATTGATAATTTGTTTGTGCCGGGCCATTTTTTTCGGCTTGCCCCGGGCACTTAAAATCTCGGGACCGGCCCTGAAAGTAAGCATGTTGCAGCAGTATATTTGAGTTCAAGTCCCTTTGTGCGTAATTGTTTAAGAAACAACCGGGTTTGTGTTTTGGTTATTGGTATTACTTAACCTTATGGTTTAATATTTAATAACTATATATCTTAATTATCTTACCAAATTAGCCAAACAGTCCAATGATTAGGTTCGGTCCTAACCAATTCTGAGCTTTATCTATATCATGGCATACGATCGAGTTGACCATGTCAGTTTAGTCATATGATTGTTGATTGCTTTTATCACATTTAAAGCTCGGGTTAACTCTTTTAAGGTTACTAATAAACTTAAACACTAACAACTGTACTTATAATATGACCCAACCCAAGGAATCGGATTTTATAAAACTAGTCTCTAAACAAAAAATGAAGTCACACCTGACTGAAAAAATAGATCTGATTAGTAGTAAAGTACAATGTTCATGGTCCTATTTGTTAACCAATGATTATATTTATATAATTATTGGTGTATATTTGTTTATATTAGCTTAAGTATATTTCCATATGCTTATTCAGATGCCGACTGGGGCGGATGCCCTGACTCTCGTCGTTCTACTTCCGGCTATTGCATATACATGGGTGCCAATTTGGTATCTTGGTCTTCAAAGAGGCAGCCTACGGTCTCTCGGTCTAGTGCTGAAGCCGAGTATCGCGGAGTTGCTAATGCTACTGCTGAGGTTTGTTGGGTACGGAATCTTCTTCTCGAGCTCCATGTTCCGGTTACACATGCTACACTTATATATTGCGACAATGTCTCGGCCATGTACCTCTCAGATAATCCTGTACAACATCAACGCACCAAACACGTCGAGCTTGATATTCATTTTGTTCGAGAAAAGGTTCACCTGGGCACAGTTAAGGTTCTACACATTCCAGCCGACTATCAATACGCCGACATTTTCACAAAAGGACTTCCGAAACATCTCTTTCAGCGTTTTCGGTCCAGTTTATGCCTCCGTCCACCTCCAGCTCAAACTGCGGGGGAGTGTTAACCAATGATTATATTTATATAATTATTGGTGTATATTTGTTTATATTAGCTTAATTATATTTCCATAGATAGCAAAATTAGTTCCTAGAATAGCTCTCATTTGTTTATTATATATGCAATACATTTGTAAATGAAAGGATCGAGGAATTATTAAATCTTACACTATTTGGTTTCTGACAAAATATTTAGGCCTACGTACTATGTTCTCACGAAAGGACCAATCGAATGTAGAGGAAATTTGCTCTGCTCTTCCACTAGAATCCACTCAGGGTCGGAGGAGCAGCCAAGAGATTGAAGAACGAACATCTGCTTGAATTCCTTGCCTCACCCTTAGATGAGAGGGAAGGTCGATTTGAATCGATCCTGGACCTGATCTTTAAACCTACACCGGTTAATTGTGCACTAAAGAAAATGAATGTTTGGATATAACCAAGAGTCGTGATACACTTTCGGATCAAATAGTTTTGTAGTTCTTTCAAAGTTTTGATTGGGTAATACTCAATTATGAATTCAACAAGTATGATTTTTTAACGTGAGGAGGGTATTGACTTTCTTCTGGAGTCGCAAACCGCCCTAGGCATCCAATTAATTTAGGAAAACGACTAAAATTGCCCTAAAAAAATTTGGTTTTTTAATGGATTTTCATAGTCATCAATTGAACTTTTAGTTAAACTCGGCACCTCTGTCCCTTGGACCCTGCTTCTAGAGTCCCAAGGGTACTGCCCCCGAGTCCCCGATGTTAGGGACTTCGCCCCTTAAGAACCAAAAATCTCAACCAGGTCTTCACTCCACACCTCCCAACTTGTTTGATGAATTTTATTATTCACTTTAATCACCAGGTTAATCCATTTGCACTAAACTATCAAAACATGGAATCGGTGAGAATATTCGTTCAGGATGGTTTAATGACTTGACAAATAAGTTTGACCATTTTGAACTATTTTTTTTTGTTCTACCCAAAGCTTAATTTTGTTACTTTTTTACAGTTAAAATTAAAATAATTGTTTATTGATGTAATAAACTTACATTAATTCATGTTCCAAAAATTAAAAAACTAAATTATACATGTTATTAAACGACTACCATTGAACGAGCCAAAATCAAACCATCATGAAAAGAACTCAAACATCATATTAATTAATTTCAAAACTTGAAACAAACAATAAACAAATCCAAACAAAGTGTATACAAAACTTTTATAACAATTCAACCCACCTATCTAAACTTCCTGGGTTTCTTATTTTTCCCATTACTCTGTGGTTTAAGGCTATCAGGTTTGCGTTTCAAACCACCTCCACCTCCACCTCTGCCGCCATCACCGCCAGTTTTAGCTGCATTTGCCGCCGCCTTTCTGGCGGCAACCGACGGCCTCTTTTCCGATCTCACTTTCCGTTTCACAACCGTTTCACTTCTTGATTCGGGCCTGCCCGATTTAGCTATTTTTGTGGCGAACTTCTTCTGGCCGCCAGATTTGGTGGCCCGGATTCCCTGGTAAGAGGTGGTGCCGCCAACAACCGCCTTTTTGGAAGAATTGTAATTATCCGATGATGGTTCTTTTCTTTTTGATGATGTTGATGAGTTTGGTTTCGTGGCGGGAGATAACCGCAGCTCACGGTCGCGTATCTTCAGTTTATGTTTTCTAACAACCGTATTAGCGGCTTCCTGCAACATATACAAAGCTTTATAAAACCTCGTAACTGAATTAGATGATAGATCTTGGTTTAATAAAAATAAAATAATAATAATAAAATAACTGGAACATATACATATATCTTTCAAAAATAATAATAATAATAATAATAATAAATAAATAAATAAAAATAAAAAAAATGAGCCGGGGGTCTCTTTGTAGCAGTCTCTTTATCTAGAATAATAATTTAAAACATTGCACACTTTTTCTTTAAATTAATTTCTTTAACTTAATTACACAGATAGTCCATTTGGTTTGCAGGAATTTCAGATTTGGTCACATGGGTTAAATTTTCTGTTTATGAATAGGGACCGAAAGTGTTATAAATATGCAAACTACGGGACAAAAAGTGTTACAAATGTGCAATCTATTGGAACAAACCTGTAATTTTTCAATCCTAGGGATCAAAACTAAAATCCATGCAAACCATAGGGACCATCCGTGTAATTAATTCTTTATTTAAATTCGTATTTTTTATAACCTTGAGCCAACTCATTATCAATGTTTTGAATATGATACATATTCCTTAATAAGGATTTACTTTTTAATAAAATATAACCAATTATAAATATAATAATATAAATATTTAATTTACACATACCCTTGTTGTAAACAATACATAAGCAATGCCTTTTCCCAAGCTTGTACCGGGATCTCTCACTACTCGAATCGCCTCTATGCAATCTTTCAAATTGTTAAAACCAGTAAACAACTGATAAAGTTCTTCATCCTGATAATCATAGAAAAATGAACCCCGAATATTAGTAAAACTAAGGGTGACAACTTCGACCCGTTTACATACTAATGGGTCGACTTGGATTATGTTCCATCTCTAATGGGTCAAATGGGTCAACACAAATTTTAGTTAATGAAAGTAGAAAGTCAAACGGGTCAAAAGTATCCCAAAATTATGTATTTTCAACAAACAACCTTCTGAATAGAAAGAACTACATTACATTATAACTTAACAAGCATTTATTTCTAACTTTCTAATAACTAACTAAACTTTTGAACCCATTTTGTCACCGCGGTAGTCGGTACAAATTTAAAACTTTTGCGCAAGAAATGTACCTTAACATCAAACGGGAGATTACCAATAAAAACAGTCCTTTTGCTGTCATAAAGAGAAGTGTTTTCTCCGTTCAATTTCTTGCGAGGTGGACAAGCTCTGTCTACATGAATATGATTTTCACCCACCTATATAACAAGAACCAACTTTTAGAAATATAAAATAAATCAAATTTAGTTACATTTTTATATACGCTAATAAAGCGAAACTTCATAGTTCATATTCCACATAATTTGTGTGTTTTTGTGACATTACAGTAAAACCATGTTATACTATGTTATGTTATTTCTAATCACTAGACTATAAATTGTTTTATGAAATATATCATCTCAAAGTTTTTATAAATTGTTACAATTGTCACGAATTGAAATCTATTGAACACTGAATTATATTCATCTGCGTACTCTTGAGGTATTACACAATATCATACTTATAATGTGGAAAATCTAAATGGAATCATTAAACTTTAACAAAAGAAACTTACAAGTGCCATGTTATGTGACAAAGAAGCTTGCGCAGAATCTTCCGTTTTGAAAACAATGTATGCATTAACCCTGCATTCACAGAAAAAATAAATTAATTTTCACCCCAAAATGTAAATTTGTTACCAATTTGTAAATCTTTCAACGATTTTGATCTTTTATGAGCAAGAAGAAGCTCAAATAGTACCATAATATGTGAGTTCATCTTGAATATAAATATGACTGTGTTATAAACATTTTAAATCTACTTAACAAACCGTAATAAAATTATAAAAAAATTGTTCTATAACTTCGATTTGTTTATATAACCTGTCAACAGCATCATTGATCTTCTTCTTCATTATAGCACCCTTTCTTGGAGTCTTGTCCTGTAAAATGCAAATCAACCAAATAACAAATTACACTTTTTATGTGATCCAAGTTGATGTAAATTCAAACATATTCAAGAACACTCACATCTAATAAAGGAATAGATCGAATCCTAACAGATTCAATTTCTCCAAATTGATTGAATTCTCTCAACAATGCCTTCTTCTTCACCTTCAATGGCAGATTACCAACAAAAATAGTTCTTGATAGCTTCTCTTCATCATCAAATCCTTCTTTTGCAACAACCTCTGATTTATCCAATTTCTTCTTCTTCTCTCCAATTTTTCCTTTAACCCCCTCATCTAATTCTAAATCCAAATTTACCCCACCATACTTTTTTTCCTCGTACTCTGCCTCAACCTCAGCCTTCTTCCTTTTCTTCTTCTTTTCGTTCTTCTCGTTAAATGTCGAGTTTTTTGAGATTTCTGCAACCATCCCATCTTCCACCTTTAATTTCTCGACGTCGGAATCATCTGAATCGATATTCTTGGGTAATTTCTCCTTTCTTTTCTTCTTGCTCGACGATTTATCAGAAGAACTGGGGATCTGGGTGTCGTTTTTTGGTGGGATATCGACGTCTGATCGAAGAACTGGTTGAGGTTTTTTAGATTCGTTGGTGGGTTTGTATCGAAAGGGGTTGGAATCTGAGAAGATTGAAGCAGAAGTTGGATCATTGGGTTCTTGAAGGCTGCTACCGAAAAGGGATTTGAAGATGTTGTCTGATGAATCTGGAGCTGAAGAATTAGGGGTTTCAGCTTTGAGTTCCTTTGATTTCTTCCCCATTGTTGATGAAAGTGGTGGATCGCTTTCGGTTCTTCGCTTAAACCCTAATTTATGTTGTTTGGCTAGGGTTGTAAACTAGAAATGTGCTACGGGTCGGTTTTTCATGTTATTTTGACTTTTTAAGATATATATATGACTTTAAAACTTATAACATAAAGTTAAGATTTTAAAACATACAAGTATTAGATGTTATATGAGTATTGGATATTTCAAGTTGGTATTTGAGGTTAAGTTATAACCATGTTTGAAGTAATGGCATCCTAATGAGTCATCTTCAACCACATAAGACCATAAATGGATATATTTGAAAACCTGATGGTGGTTGAGTGACGGTAGGGTCGGTCCTCAGGATTAAAGTGTGGGAGACAAATCATGAAAACATACCCTTAGGCCCGAACGAATTATCAATTATATAAATATTTTTTTGCTATAACAATAAACATAGCAAAATCGTAATATTAATTAGAGGTGTTTACGGTTTGGTTTAAAATCGTGAAACCATCCCAACTGGTCTTCAGTTTGGTTTTTTTCTTCAACTTTCGATCGGTCGGTTTCAAAACTTTAAAATCGTAGTGAACGGTTTAATTACGGTTTACATATAAAAAAACTGACCGTGTGAAACCGGACTAGACCATGAGATTATTCTATAGATTTTTATACACGTATATATATTATGTTTTATATATATACGTGTAAAAAAACCAGTTCATGATCACACGTCCTTTTATCCGGCCATGAATATGTTTACAATTTTCAAATTTAGTACGATTAGCAAGTTACTTTGACAAAATTTGTTCATGAGTAGAAATTTTGCTCACCAAAATCAAACATACTCATGTAATTAATGTTAACTACTGAATGTTGGAAACTGATTATCATTAAAGCAAAAATTCTCTATAGTTTCGCCATCGATCTTCAGGTACCCTATAAACAGTTATATTATTAAACCGTTTCCTGCTAGAAATCCTAACAAAATGTAAATCATCCACATCTCAAACACGAAGGGCATTTAGGTAATTTCACATCCGGGCATCGCGGTTTTAACCGCCAACAACAACAAAAGTTCCAGTTAAGGCAACAACATCCGGGTTGCAAACAATTCAGGCAGTTTGGTTTTGGGCATTCCGGGCAGTAGCAGCTTGACTGCCCAACTTTTATACAACAACAAGATCCGCCAGCGGTTGACTTCCCGGTGTTTGACTTTTTCGGTAACTGGAGCTTTTGTTTGATCTTTGTAAGTCGGGTTTTGGTGGTCATGGTTTCCATATCATAAATGAATTTGTAAAGATGACGAATGTAGTCGGGATAGAGTTCTAAATTGCAGTGGGTCCCCCCTTTGATCCATAACGGTTCGTATGGGTCCTTAGCCTTCTTCCAAAGTTGGTTCCCGTGTTGCCAATTTACAACATCGTCCTCCATACCCTATCGTTTTTACATAAAAAAACCCGGTCAAACGTATACTGGAGGTCATTTAATATATGCTTCCGAGCCTGAGCTTGAGTTTCACATATTGAGCTCGACTAGCTTTAGCGCCTAAATAAGCGCATTATCGTAATTATTTTAATATTGTATTAAATTTGTATTTATAAATAATTATGATCATTTTTTTAAACTATGATAAAAATAACTAATAATATATATTATTTTATATTTATAAAAATTACTATTACATTATATTTTTATATTTAAAACTAAATGATAAAAAGTAACCAAATTATATATCTTATTTATATACAATAATTACAACTATAAATATGTATATTAAAATAAAATAATAAAATAATAGAAATAAATAATTTAATGAGCCTTTTTAGCTTAAAAAACTAGTTATAAATCAAGCTTGAAATTTATAAATAAAGCTCAAACGAGCCGAACTTACATGTATCACAAGTGTGGGGCATTTCACCTTTTGAATCTTGTTAACATTCTGCAAACATAAAAACCGTTGTTTAATCAGTTAATAATATACTGAAAATTATATAAGCATGTTTTTTATTGGAAACAAACTAATGATAATATATAGGTTAATTAGCAAGCAAATCAGATACTTCACCTTGTAAATATCAAAGCAAAATCTGCAGTTAACATGACACATGACACGAAGACCCGAAAGAATTGCACTGTGTAAAACAACACCTCTTAACCGCGGCAATTTAGAAGCCAAATGCAATGTGGGTCCGCTTCCAACCGACTGTCCGTATAAAATCAAGTCTTCTTGGCTGACTCCGTATTCGGTTTGGAGACACTCGTATACCGCTTCTATGTCTGCATATGTATCCTGCTCACTTGGCTGAAAATTACAAAAAATAAAAAAATTATTAATTAAGCAATCAACTAACAAACGTGACACTTGGTGAAGTTGACTTTCATGAGAATTTGGTAAACAAATGTTTGACTTTGGAAATTATAAGTCTAGTGTAGGTTTTCATGATTTTCTTGCACTTAGGGTCGTTTGGATATGCGTTTTCCAAAGTGATTTACGTGATATGTAATTATCAAAATAAGATAGTCGGTTGTAATAATAGACTAAAACGCCCTTTTATTTTTTATTTTTTTACTTGGACTCAACTCACACACACTCTAAACCTGTTGCTAAATTTACACCATTTGTCCACAACGAGAGTTGAACCTTTAACCACTTGGTGTACATCAATGGCAAATATGAGTTAACAAAATATTTATCAGTGTCGTGTCAAGGACAAAAATATTTTTAGAAAAAGTAGGGTAACATTAGGGGTATATTGGTAATTTAGTCATTTTTTATAAATCCTTAATAATCAGTTTTGTGGTGACACGAAACTGATTATTTTACTTCCAAATAAACATATATACGCGTATTTTTTTATCCAAACACTCTAAACTGATTATTGTGACTTACAAATTTCAATAAATAGATAATGAGTTTAAATTCATAAATTCAAACACCTACTTACACAAACTATGAAATTACCATCTTAATTTTAATATTGATTTAAACTCAACATGACATGTTTTAGTCATAATATGTTTTTTCGGTTAAAGAATAGTGGTTTACCTTGCCCGTTGATGCTCCATAGCCCGAATAATCATATCTGATTTAAAAAGATAAAACGATAATATTGTCAATCACATCTAAACAACCCTAAAGTTCAATGACAAAAATATATGTTTGTCCAAAATAAATAAAACACAATATATGTAAAAGCCATAATTAATCAGTGACAAATGTTCCTTTTTAAGAAATTATGAAAATAAATGTGCAAACCCTTATAAAGTCAAGAACTTTCAATCCATTTCAACTTTTCTTTTCTTGATTTCCAATTTTTTATCCCCAATTAACAGAGCCAAAAATGCAAGAATGTGATTTATGGACCACAGAACATAACGGTTACTATAAACAAACGCATGAAAACAAAGCAAAATAATTTCTCCATTTGCTAGTTGTATAGATTCTTATGTATCTATCAAGGGATCTTGTGATGACACTTTTACATTTTAGATGCAAGTCTTAAAAAATTTTAAATCCAAATCAAAATCAATGTCTAGAACTCTAGAAACAAAAACAAAAATAAGCACAAGAATAAAAACACATGTAATTTAAAGTCAATCACAACAATGGGAATTGAAGTAGAATCAATCAACATCATTATCCAATACAAATTTAGGTTCAAAATTTTACATGAATCTAGTTCATTTTGGTAACAGAATCTGATCAAGAACAAATTACCAAAAAGATCAAAACTTTATCCAAATAAATTTTAATTAGGGATAACAGAAAGCTAGATAAGATCTTAAGAATAAACAAACACCAGACGTATACTGTTAGAAAGACTGAAGAAACAAATAATATTATTTATTGCAAAATAATAAAAAGAGAAATTAGGTAAGAAACAGATAAATGAAAACGGACCCCATGAGATTGACTCTGAGATTGGCTTTGAGTTGAACAAATAAGTCAACGAGTTGACCCAAATCAGCAGCATTGCCATGAGAATACAGTAGAGTGAGTCTTGCATATGGGTTTTTTAGATAAAAAGCTACAATATTGTTGCCTCTTTTAGTTCGTAACGACAACACATCAACTGAACAACCACCGCCTCCGCCGCCGCCGCCGCCGACATTAACCCCACCGGTAGCCGATTTGTAAATAGCATGTAACTTACCGTCTTCTTGTTTCTTGATCTGGTAGGTGGGTGGAGAAGGTGGAAAAAAGGCGAGTTTTGCACTGAGATGAGATAGTACACAACCCATTCGCCACCGTACACGGCGACAACCGCCGTCTGCCGTTCTCCGTGTACGCCTCGACGGCGACTATATCGATTTAGACATCAAGATTGCTGGGTTTTTTACTTGATTTCCTGGATAATGGGCGAATCTAGCTGAAAATAGATGAAATGGGTATCTAATTTTACATAGATTAATGCAATCTGTAATGAGTATACATGGATTTATATAAAACTGATTAAATCTTGCTGGGTTTTGAAAATTGTGAAATGGGTAATTTGTTAAAGATATGACATTCTTACAGCTTACAGAAGAGTCACGGCGGGGAGAAATAGAGACGGGGCGGAGGAAGGTGGTAACCGGAGAGATTGAAGTTTTTGAAGTTTCAATGATGTGAGATTCATGACTTCATTGCTTGTAAGTTTTGACAACGTGGGACCCACCGTTTTTTATGCTACATTTTTTAGTTTTTTTTTTTTTTTCTAAAATAGTGTTACATGAAAAACTTATTTATCAAATCAAAAAGAGTGATTTAGGGCACAAGGAGTCCCACCAGTTTTCCTCATTTTTTTCCACTGCCACATCAGCGCCACATTAGCTTTCCCCACTTTTCCTCACTTTTTCCCATTTCACTTTCAACCCTCCCACTTTTCCCCACTTTCCCCAATTTTCCACCTCATCATTTTTTTAATATTTATTAAATATAAAAAAAGTTTAATTCATTAATTAAAATATTACAAACTAACATAAAATAAAAAACACAAATTAAACTTAAATAAAAAAAGACGAAAAAAAAATTACAACTTAAAAAAAATACATTAGTTGTTGGCTTGGTTTGCATGCCATTCTTCGGA
>WOUH02000017.1:4599890-4610838 GCA_009936405.2 Stevia rebaudiana | reverse complement strand
ATAAAACCTCTGATGTACTACGAGTTACTGACCCGATTAAAGGTCGCACCCTCGAACCCCGAAGTCGCTTCCGCAACCACCACGTGTTTGAGGGGACGTGACATTTATGGCCTTAGAATGATATTTTTATTAGTGCACTATGAGTGGCTTTGGGGAAGTTAATAAGAACAATATGAAAAATCAGGAACACCGCCCCTTCATGTTTGGGGCAGGAAAACAACTCTCCCAATTCGGGGGTTGATCGTCGACGCTTTTATCTGTGCATGTTTCCTTTTTTCTTAATTTCCTAAACCAATTAAAATTTAAAACTTGCCATTTTGCGGTTTCATAGAAAAAGGGACTAAGGGAGAGTGTTTGTATCATATGAGAGAAAACGAAGAGTATTAGAATATTGCTAACTATGCCATTAGAAGTAATGTGTTTGGCTTGAATCCTTGTGCGCTTGTTATATTTTCAAACTTTCTTTGAATTCTTTAGTTTCAACTTTCAAGAAAGCATCCGCCTTCTCTTTGCTTTGCCATTGAAATTAATTATTTTCATTCTCTTTGTATTGTGGATGTTTATCACATGTAATTTAGTTTCGAATTCTTCGAGTTGATGTTAAGGTACATCACCAACTTTAAAGAAAATGAAAATAATATGTATGACGCTTTGATGGCGTTTAAGGACATGCTAAGTAAGTTCTAATAATAGTCCAAAAAGAAGCTTTCATTTTTAAGGCAGATTTTGAGAAAGCTTTGACTCGGTGAATTTGAAATTTCTGGATGATGTGTTGGCTTAAATGGAATGTCTAGAAAAATGGAGATCTTGGATTAGAGGTTGTGTCAATTCAGCCCGAGCGTCAGTTTTAATTAATGGCTCACCAACTTCGGAATTCAATATCCAACGTGGGTTGAGGCAAGGTGACCCATTATCCCCCTTTCTTTTTATTATTGTTATGGAGGCATTAAATGTATCTATGTTATCGGCATGTAAACTGAGGGTCTTTCATGGTATAAAGCTTCCCATTAATGGCCCGGTAATCTCTCTCCTTTTATATGCGGATGATGTGATGCTTTTAGGGGAAAATTCTGAAAGGGACGTCTGTAATCTAGCCCATATTCTACGCGGTTTTAATTTAGCTTCGGTCTTGAAAGTTAATTTAAAAAAGAGTATGTTGTTTGGGGTTGGAATTAACGACGACACATTAAATGATTTGGCAAATCTTCTCCACTGCCGAAAAAGCTCCTTTCCATCAACATATCTTGGTCTCCCTCTTGGGGCTAATCTAAATTTGACAAAGAACTGGAAACCAGTAATTGATAGGGTGGAAGGAAGACTTTCGAATTGGAAAGGAAAAACTCTATCGATAGGGGGAAGAATCATACTTACAAAAGCAATCCTGGGTAGTTTACCACTATACTTCTTATCCATTTTTAGGGCGCCTATGCAAGTAATAAAAACTATAGAGAAGCTGCGAAGTCATTTTTGTTAGGGATCGATTGAATCAAAACATAAAATTAATTGGGTTTGTTGGGAGAAAATAATAGCTCCAAAAGATATGGGTGGTATGAGAATCGGCTCTCTAAGAGCTGCTAATCAAGCCCTTCAAATCAAATGGTGGTATCGGCAATCGAAACTATGGGTCAAGGTGAATAATGATATTCATCAAAACAATAGAGGAAGTACATAGTTGCCCCTAAAAAGTCCGTAGTTGGTTCTTGGCAGAATATCTTGAAGATAGGAAATGATCTCCATCATGTGGGAATAAATGTTTCTTCTCATTTTAGATGCGCGATCGGAGATGGTACGACGACGCTGTTTTGGCTTGATAATTGGTCGGGACTTGGTATCTTGAAGGAGGTCTTTCCAGACTTATTCAGTTTGGAATGTAATAAAAGATGTCCAGTTAATGATAAATTTTCGGACGCGTATCATGGTCCTTTAAATTGGAGTTGGGAATTAAATGTTCTAGACGATATAAATTTGATGCAGGTTCAATTGTTAACGGATCTTCTGGGCCCATCTCAGTTAGTGCCGGGGTCCGATCGATGGGGATGGGGGGATGAATCCGTGGTCCCCTTCTCGATTTCAGTGGTTAGGAGATATATTGAACAAAAGATGTTTCCGAATGAAGATGAAAAGTTCATATGGAATCGTTGGGTTCCTTTAAAGGCAAATGTTTTTATTCAGCGAGATAGTTTCAACCGAATTCCCACAAGAGATGCAATGCCACATCGAGGTATTATGATGGACTCATTTTGTCCAATGTGTCATTACCATAATGAGTCAGCAGAACATCTGCTACTTAATTGCCCATTCACGTATGAAATCTGGGAGATGGTGGTGAAGTGGTGCAACTGCCCATTGCCTGCATTTGTATCGATACGAAACCTGTTTGCTTCGGTTGACCAGTGGCCAGGTGAAAAGGGATTCAAGAACTTGATCAGGGTAATTTTTTTGTCCACTCTATGGTGTATCTGGAAAGCTAGAAACTCTCGAATCTTTACATTTCAATCCGGAGCGCCTCTGGATTTGGTGGAAGAAATCAAGTCTAGCTCCACGCAGAAGGAAATGTGAAAATTTGGAATGCTAGTCTCTTGCTAGTTTTGTTGTTTTAATTAAATTTTATGGCTGTTAAAAAAAAAGAAAAAAATAATTGCCCAAATAAAAAAGGTGGGAATACCTGTCCTTTTCCTACTTGACCTGCAAGCTTATCTTTTAACCTAGAACCTCCCATGTGCTAAACCCCGTCATTTATCTCCTCCGTTCAAATCCCGCCGACCTATTTTCCGTCCATTTCTCCGGCTAAATCGTTCAACTGACTCACACACACGCATAATATTCTCCGATGAACACCTTGAAAGTCATCTCTTCCGTACAGTCGCCGTCTCTTCCCGTTTTAGCCCCGATTCCGACGCTTTTTCCCGTTTCAGAGACGGCGACTTAATCAACAACGTATTTATCGGTCAATTAATTCATCGTGTTCATCAATTCTATCTTACCTTGGTGATTTTGCTTCAAGATATATAGTTAGTTTTCTCTTCTTATTGAGGGTAAGTTTGTATCATGTTTCGGTTTTGTTAATTGTGGAGTTTGTTAAGTAGATAGTCAAAAGTTTTCATGTCTGACTTGCATTTGAACCGGTTTGTTGTTATGGCTTGTTATGTATCGAATTTTGTTAGGACACTATCTATGTTTATTAGAAGTTTGTTAGTTTCATGAATTGTTTGAGATTTTGAAGGTCTGAAATTGAAAGTTTATTGATTTTGAAGTGTACTGCATGAGATGATTTTAAATTACATGTAGTTTTATCGAACCATATGCTATGAGGTTTTATGAAAAATGAATTTTTTTATTGATTTCATGTCTGCTCTACAAAAAATAGTAAAACGTTACACGCATATTAAATGTTTTTGGTCTTCTTTTTGCGAAAGTTATGTTTTCTGTGAGCTGTTTGGAATTTTGGATATAACTGATGTGTTTGATGAATGAATACAAGGACCTACAGATTTTATGAGTGATTATGATTGAACGAAATTTCTGCGTATGCTGGATGATTAATATGCTGTCTCTGAATTTCTTATCCAGAGGCTTTTCTGTATCTTGGTACTATTTGTTGCAAATGGTTACAATTTGGGGAAATGCATACTTTAGTATGAAGTAGATAAAGTATGAAAGGTTAGTATGATATGATGTGACCTCTAAAATGAATGGACTGCATGAATAAACATGTTTTTTTATTTATTTATTGTTGAGTTTAATACTAAGTATTGCTTTGAATTATTTGTCTGTCATTTGGATGTAAAAGATGTATTCATATGAAAGTTTATGCAGCTATGCAGTTTGTGATCAAGTAATACATATTTTGCTTCATATAAGCAAAAAAACAGAAGAAGCTTGTTAATTTATTGGTTTTGATTTGTGATGGACATAATTATTTTTTTAGTATAAAATGGTGTTCATACAGCAGATAAAAGATACTCTTTCTTTTATGATTTTGGAAAAAAGTTTGTGTTTTGTTTACTATGAAGTAGTCACTAAGCTATTCTTTTTCGCTTTTAATTCTTTGAATTCAAACTTATTTTTAAAATTTAAATTTGCCACTTATATATATTATGGTATTTAATTTTTGAAAGGTTTCCAGCTTGATTTTCTGTGTATGGTTAGATGTAGTTATCTACATTGTTTTTTGCAAAAAGAAACTGTTTTTTGTCGGTTTGAAGATGTAACATGTAATTTTATCAGAAATGGTACAAGGGCTATTTGGTGTGAATTTTTTACAAAAAGAAATATTTTATGTAACTACTATTTTAGTTACAAATTCTAATGAAAATTGTATTTTTAGTGTAGTATTCTTTAGAGCTGTAATTACTATATGATACTATTAGAAATTTGTCGACGTGAAGAAATTACAGGGAGATGATTGCATAATAAGGAAGTGAAGCTGATTTCAGAACATGGTATGTTCTTACAAGTTGCTCTTATCGTTGAATATTTTAATTTTATAATTTTTTAATGTTTAAATTTTAAAATCGTCATCATCTATTTTCCTTTACTTACTACGTATTTTGTTTTCAATTTAGAGTTTTGGGAAATTTTCCAATTGATTTGTTTAGTTTTCTATCATTAACTAGTAGAAACTGATTGATGCAATTGATTTAGTTTCAAGAGTATTCTATGATTTTAATTTGCGATATATTTTTTTAAATTTTTGTGCAGGACCTTCAAATTCAGCACCTAGTTTTAATAAACTGTACAAAACATCTAGTAAACTTCTAGGCTGATTAGTGTAAATAAGAATAAAAGCGTAGGTAAAATGTCATCAAAATCTGTCAAAGTGTCGACAAATGGTGGTAGAGTTTTTGTTGATCCGAAGACTAAATTAGTAACTAAATGCAATGCTCAAGTAGTGGGTCCCACCAACAAGTCTTTAAATGTGAGACCACTTTTGAACAAACTTCGAAAGCGAAAAAGAGCAAATGAATGCGATAACAAATGTTCAAGAATAACATTCCTGAAAAACTACTCAAATTTTATGAAGAGTGGTCTTCCACAACGCGTGTTGTTTTCACAAGACGGTCAATGGGTTGACTTTACACAAGAAGTCATTAATTTAGTCAAAGAAGGCTTCCAGTCAAAGAGGGCTGCAATTGAAGTGAAGAGTAACGCGTGCCATTTCATCCTAAACTTTTTACACATGATTCAGGTTGATTTGAAAACCGGTGCACAAAAGCCGATTGCGTGGATTGATGAAGCCGGTAATTGCATATTTCCCGAATTATATTCCAGCTGTCACGGTAATCATGACGATTTAGATCTTGGCGAACCGTCTAATACCCCCGAAATTAATTTGCAATTGGAAATCGCGCTTAACGGATTAGATAATACTAAAGTTGAGGAATGTGTTGGAGAGTCAAATGTTAAACGGGTCAAAGTTGACCAGGAACTGTCAAACAACATTCACACGCTTCCTTTTGAAGAAAACCAAACGAGTGATAAGAATGCATCTCCAGTTTATAAAACCACCTGTGGGACCGTGGATGTAGAAACCGCTAGAAATATGTTTACCGCGTGTTTAGGTTCTGACTTGAAAGTTGACTTTCTTGAAGTCAAGAAATACTCTAGTAGCCATATGGAAGAACAATATGAACTCTTTCAAAAACAGGTTGAAATTACCCAAAAGCTTCGCGGTAAAGCGAATGTTCAGTACGGTTGGTTTGCGGCGTCTGGTGATGAACCATCTGCGGTCATGTTTTATGGACCCAACGGGCCAAAACTTGGGACGTATGGTTATGGAGTTCATCTTGCAGCGGTTCAGTCTCCTCAATTTAGGTATGAATAAATATTTTCACATTTTTTGGTTTTTAACTTCTATTTGGTAGTTATCTCGTGTGTAGAAGTGGCAAAATGGTTGATTTTGTATGGTGTTTTTTACGTGTGTTAAAAATAAAGAGTTAATTACACATTGCACAAATGGTCTCATATTTCAGTACCGTACCAAGGGTTTAAAGTAACATGTTTTGGTTTTATACGTTCATTTTTGTAATGAGTTTGCGTATTAAGGCTAACATACATTAAGTGTTTTTTTTGGTTAAATTTGGGTGAAATGACGAAAGTACCCTTTACTCAAATTCAAAGGGTGAATTGTCGGGGCATATTGGTCATAATAGTTTTAAACTCGTTACAGATTGAAAGCTTAAAACGCATTTCTGGTACCGAGACGTGTTACTTTTCACAAACCACAAGGACCATCTGTATAATTTAATAAAAATATAATGATTATGCATTAGAAGTACTTTAGAATGACTTGATGAAAATTTCTACCTTTTAGTCATGTGGGTTTTTGAAAGGTTAATAATTTTTTATCGCGCTTGATACAGTACAATGGTTTGTGATGATGACGAAAAAGAAATAAAACATATGGTGTTATGTCGTGTGATTTTGGGGAATGTGGAAGTTGTTCATGCGGGTTGTAAGCAGTTTCATCCAAGTGATCAGTGCTTCGATAATGGAGTTGATGATCTGCAAAATCCAAATTATTATGTCGTTTGGAACATGAATATGAACACACATATCTTCCCTGAATGTGTAATCAGTTTCAAAATCTCTCCAACTACCAAAGGTTGAAATTTTTAATTTTTAATCACAAGTGCAGTAGTTTTATTTCACTCCTTGTTTGAAGTAGATGGATTTAGTGATCAAATCTGAAAAAGGCGTGAAAAAATTGAAAAGTTCATATTAAAGTGGATTTTAGTTATATTTTTATTTTTTTTAAGTTGAGCAGAATTTAGATCTGGTTTGAATCAGCCAGATTTTAATTTTTTAAAGTGGTTCTATTTTTTCTAATTTATGTAAAAAATTTCCAATTTTGAAAACGTGATTTGAATTATGGGTGTCCAAAAACCGAAAAAACAAAAGTTTAAAACAACTGAATTGTTTTTGTAACAAAAAATGAACCAATTTGGTTTTCGGTTTGGTTAATGGGCGTACGTTTTTTTTTTTCAATTTGATTAATACGATTAAACTATATATGTTGATTACAGATTATTTGAATTGCACATTAGTTTTTATTTCACTTTGTTGGGTTTTATTGTGTTAAATTTGGTTTGGTTGGACAAATGTTTAATTTGGTTCGGTTAATGTACGCGGCAAACAAAAACCCGGAATAACGATACCCCTACATTGAAGTAATAAAATGATGATGTGTAAATTTAGTTACAATTTTATAAAAAAACATGTTTATTACAGGGAATCAACACAGACCTTTAAACCAAGATTCCTCTTCAAATCAAACGGTATGCATTTCTACTGTTTAATCCAACATTTATTTATATTAAATTTTCCAGTTTTATGTTTATATTTAATAATTACTTTTCAGGGTAAAAACAATCCTCAATTTGAAGTTATAAACTTACCATCTCATGAAAAGGTTGGTTCAATCACACCTAAATCCTCTTGGATGCCTTTTTCAAAGTTATTAGAAGCCATTTCTGCTAAAGTATCCCCAAATGATATGACATCACTCAAAACCTCGTATGAATTGTTAAATGTATGTAACATTTGCAGCTTTTATTTACTATTATTTTATTATTTATGCACCAGAAATGCTCATCTTTTTGTAATGTTTTTGCAGGCCAAGAAAATAAAAAGGGAAGAGTTTGTTAGGAAGTTGAGATCTGTTGTTGGGGATCAAATCCTACGGTCTACAATCACTGTCTTCCAAACCAAAGGTTTATTTTAATGACAATTTTAAGTTTCAAGCAAAGTGATATTATGGGTTTAATAAATACATTTTGGCTGTTTTACCCCAATTTGATCTTTTGTATTTTTATTATTTTGATTTGCAACTCAAATCGGTTTGGGTCTGGGTTGAACACGGTTTGGTTGGGGTCAACAAAAGTCAACCATTTATGGGATCAATATCATCTTTATCTGTAACCTGATAAAACATAATCTGTTTGCAAAGTTGATCTTTGGTGATTTTGTCTAATAAGTTCAATTTTTTATTTTCTTTTTTCACAAGATTCTTAATTCTCGAGGTATGCATGAGGTGAAGGATGGCCAGGAACTTGAAGCTTTTAATTTTTTTTTTTTTGGGATTTTAATGAAATTGTCGGAAGAATGATGTTTAGGTTCTTATTGGCTCATGTTTCATAAACTAATGATGTGATGTGATCTTAGTAGTTCAAGTTTGTCTAACTTTGAACCAGCTTACTTGTCACGTGAGGGGTTATTTGTTAGGTTTTTATAGTAATTTATTAAAACTGAATCACCATTTATAATGATAACGTTTGCAAAACTATTTAAAATTTATCATAAAAAAGTAATTATAAGAACTTTGCTAATACAGACTATTCCTTCTCATCTGAAGCTGTGCTAAACCTTTCCTAAACATGAAGTGCACAATGTTGTTCGGATCTTATTTATTTACTTTTAATGATCGTGGTACCCACTTATGTGGTGAACCATAGGTTCCTCAGAAGACTCAATTTTTTTTTGCCGTTTTCTCTCACATCTATCCTTCATTTTCGCGGCCTGTAAGCGACTCGATCTCCATGATAATCCACGACCACACCAGATACGCAGGAACCCTGTTAATAGGTAAACCTTCGCCCCTTATCAGAATCGAATCTGGGTTAAATCCGGATTCGATTCATCACCTAATGTCCTTCAAACCGCCTCCAATGGGATTCGAACCCTTGACCTTCACATTGGAAGGTAAGAGCGCAAACAGGTTAAGTTTTCAGGACCTCAAAAGACTAAAGCGCGATCACAAGTAATCAAGTCAATTGGTCAATGGGGTTTAAATTTGAGGCCTTTGGGTTGACCCAACTAATTTGAGGTTTGTTATTGTTGGATCTTTGTTTTATACAAGCGAACTACATATCCACCATTCTCTACCTTTTTTTCGCATATAGTCCCATGTCTAACCCTTCCCTATTTGGACCTTGATATCAGCAAGACAACATTTAAAGCGAGTCAATATATTTGGTTAGGGCCTCACCGGCTGACTCTTGACGATATACAACCCCTCACTAATGACCTTAACCCCGCTTAACCAGGTTTTTAACCATGTTATTTTAAGTTGTATTTCTAAAGCTTGAGCTCGGAATATTTATCACTTATTTAATTATTTTATTTTATTAAAATTAATTTTAATTGTATATATGTTTTTTATACAGCATAATATGCATTATTTTGTTTAATACAATTGTTATAGCTTGGGCATATGTCCAATCGGTTTGTAGGGGTTTACTTGGACAATATGAAGTCGGTGATGGATTAGGTATTCCTAATGCATGTTTCATGTTTCGGGATGTGAGTTTTTTAGCTCAATTCTTACAAGGAAATTGGCATTGTAATGCAACGCAAAAGGCGCATTCATAGTCAACAACACATTGGAATTTTTTTTTTTTTTTCAAAAGTGTGTTTGTGAAAAAATTATTTACTCTAGAAACTAATTATTAGATTAACTAAGTTATTAAAATCAATTTTTCTTCTTATTTTTCAATCAAACCACGTTAAATGCAAATACTAAAATAATAAACTTAAAAAATAAAAATAGGACGTGAGATGATATTTAAAAGAACTAAACAGTTTTGAAAAGGTAGTTTAAAAAAAAATTAACAGTTTTAGAAAAGACGTTTAAAAAACCAGTGGTTTCAAAAAAAAAAAAAAAGAAAAGAAATTTAGAAAACCAAAAGGTTAGGAGAAGGTGTTGGCTTGAGGTTTCCTTTTAGGAGATCTCATGTTCAACTCTTGCTCATGACATAATTTCTCTAGATATTTTTGTGATGGGAGAAAATGCACCTTAGATTATGGTCGCTGGTTCGAACCCGAGGAGGGGAGAGGATTTACAGATTACATATGGTTTCCGCTTATTTGGGGGTACGGTCTCACGGAGGTTGAAGAATCGACCTTGGCTATATCGCCCAACTACTGATAGCTAGCACGCGAGATCCTCTACCGTTAAAAAAATACAAAAAAATTTTAGTTATTTAAATTAGAAAGATTAAAAACAAACGTTTTAAGAAAATTTATTTAAAATCGAGACATGTTATTGAACATAAAATTAATAAAAATGGCCTTCATAGAAAAACATCTACAAAAGTAGAACGGCGAAAAAAACATTAGGCGAAGAGAATGTGTTAAACAAACAATGAACTAACTTATAAAGGTGTTTAAAAATAAGACAAAATTACACAAAACATCCTTTATGTATATAGAGAACTGCATGTTTCATCCTTTATGTTTAAAAAGTCTAAATTTCATCATTTATCTTAACTAGTTGTTGCAGTTTACGTCCTTTAACCTAACAGATGCAAGTTTTTCCGTTAAATTTTAAAAAAATAACCAAAATGCCCCTAAAACATAGGATGATACCTGCAACTTTTTTAAAACCTAAAGGGTGTTTCCTGTAATTTGTTAAAATATATTAATAGTCATAATTTTATTATTTTCTTAATGTTACTAATGGTTTATAATAAAAAAAATTAAGTTACTTTAAATAATGTTTTTTAGTTCTTAAGCAAATAAAAAAATATTTAAAAATAGTAATGTTTTAAACTTTTTTTAAAGTTTTCTAAGCTTATTTTAAAATTATATTTTAGTTTATCTTAAAAATATTTTTCTTAACTTTATAAGCAAACATTTATTGGATATAATTGTGTTTGATCATTGTGAAATTGTGATAATTTAGTTTTATATATTATAGTGTTTTTATATATAAAGAAAACAATAAAATTGTTTAAAAGTCAATCCAGTCCATTAGAGACAAGCCGGTTCTCTTCTCGTATGGAGTAGGGATGGCAATGAGCCGGGTTTGGGTCGGGTTTGGCTAATCCCAACCCCATACCCGATAAGAAAACTTTGTACCAAACCCGGCCCAAACCCATCGGGTATCGGGTATACCCGTTAATTTCCAAAAAATACCCGTTGGGTATGCCCGGCTTAAACCCGTCGGGTA
>WOUH02000017.1:4577071-4587287 GCA_009936405.2 Stevia rebaudiana | reverse complement strand
CATTTTTATTTTTTTAGCCCAATGGCTCTTTCAAAGGTCATATTTTTTTCCCTTTCTTTTGGCTTGATCCGGCCTCTAGACCTCACTCCACCCCGAGCCATATTTGGGGGCACGGTCTTCCCAACCGGCCCTGACTCCACCATGAGCCCACATCGTGTTCTCTTAAGAAAAAGTAGGAACCAATTTTTATTTTTTTTTAACTGCTAAAACACGCAACTATCTAGTTTTACTTCTAAATTACACTACATCTGTTTTTAGCATGATTTGAACTATCAATCTCTAGTTTAGAGGTGAGGCACTCTAACCACCTATATGTCTCCTTAAGGTTTTGCTGATTGGATCATCATCATCGTACTCAGTATATCTCACCTAAAGGTAGGGTCTGAGGAGGGTAAGATAAACACAAACCTTACCTCTATCACGTAGGAATAGAAAGGTTGCTCCCAGTGCGACCCACGGCTCATGATGCATAATTAACCGTCAACCCAACGTTTTTAACATTATTTTCACAAAAATAAGTAAAATAACGTTAAAACTAGTCCAATTTTACTTTTTTCCCTCGAAGGTCTACACATATATATATTATATGCGCGCTCACATAAAGAATAAAAAGGAAACTAATTAAAAAAAAAAAGTCATTTAAGTTAGAGTAGGTTGTTGTCTAAAATTATTGGGCATTACTCATATTGTTCAATTACCCTTAATACATTGACCTCAAACCCGACATGATTTGCTAGGTTCGGGTTACGCTTGAAGCCTTCAACAGTAATAAACATACGGATCTCTTTTGATTTCATCTATTTAACTCGCCTACTTTAATTCCTTAGACTCACAAACTTGTAAACCATGAATAAAGGAAAGAACAGAAAGAATTGGATCTATTAATTGCATTGTTATGTCAATCTATTCATTCTAAAGAACGTTGAGTCAGTCATCTAAGACAGGATTTTAACTGTCAGCGGCCTACTGTTTAACGCTCTAGAGACTAGCCCAAGCCTGTCGCAATAGGAACTCACGACCGGATCAATCACCTTACTTGTCTCAGCAATAATGTCTCGACCTAATTTAAACTCATAACCTAAACTAATAATGGTAATGTTATTATTTGAAAGTTTGAAAAAGAAGTCCTCAAATAGGAAACTTCTTAAACATTCTTTTTGGTCGGGTATGTGTGGGTGTGGGGCTTCTTTAGTGATCCCATGCCATCATATTCTTAAACCTCACTCATCTCTCTCTTTCTACATAAATATCCGAAAGAGAATTAAAAAAAGATAGAAAGTGGTAGAGAAAAGATATTAACATCTATAGATAATAGATCTTTATAAATTAGTGTAATACATCCATCAACATCAGTAGCTGGTGGTGGGTGGTTCAATTCAGTCTCTCACCGCCGCATCATCATCATCATCATCACTGCAAGCTTTTCCGATAATCCAGCTTTTGCTTCCTCCACACGCAATCAACCAAACTTAAGTGATACAAGATTAGGGTTTGGTATTCTTTCTGATCTTAGTGCAAAAAGAGAGGTGCTTTTGGCTTCAACTCCCGAGGAAATTATAACTCTTTTTGGGGCCATAAGCATACATTTTTGTGCACTTTTGCTTTGAAATTCCGAAGATTTAATCTGAAAAGCTACTCTTGATCTGCTTCTTACAGCAACACAATCAATCTGATCAGTGTTCAAAGGTTTCTTTGATAATCTGTTTCTTGAATTCTTGATAGATCTTCTATTTCAAGTGTGCTAGTCATTCAAACGTGTTTTTCTTTCTGGGAATGCTGATTTCGGGTGCATAACGTTATTCCGATTTAATAAGTAACGATTTGTAACTTATTTCGGTATAATACAACATTTTCAAATCAGAATTTCATGACATCTAGTTATTATATACGTTTGTTGTTAAGAAACGAAGGTTATATAAATTGATCTTCTTGCTAGATCGATCTATACGATCAAGAACAAATTTGAAACTTTGTAATTAGTATGTTTCTTTAGTTTTCAATGCCATATATGTATAAATCTGAAGCACATATATTTCCATGTTCAAAAAGAAAATTCCTGCATATATTGATTGTGCATTATTATCGAGTTTTCACTTTTAATTTGTAGAGTGGTAGAATACTTGAGTAGCTGGCCAAGGATAATTGAACAACTAGTTTTTATCTTGATTATAAAGCAATGGTATATAGGGTTATACTTCATGTACAAATTCTTAATATTTGATTTTTCACATGAGATTAATTGTTTCGATCTTTTGCATACAAAGTACTTTTTTTTCTTTTAACCATAAAGAAACTAATATGCGGGTACAATTAGAAACCGAGTTTCTATCATAGCTTCATAGTTTATAGGATGTTAAATGTGTAACTTTAAAGTTAAATGGTTATCTAAAATAGAGAATCACCAGCAGAAATTAATTGTGAAAGTTTTAAGAACTTCATACAATGATGAGTTTACTTTTCTTTCAAAAAACATTTTTTGCATTTAGCATATATATATATATATATATATATATGTTGTTGAGGATTAACATATCAAGAGGTGATCCTTAATTTTGTTCTGGAAAAGAATGTGAAAATAATTTTGGGTAAGACCACGTACGCAAAATGTTGAAGTTCATTCTATATT
Organism: Stevia rebaudiana; assembly: GCA_009936405.2. Taxonomy (NCBI): domain Eukaryota; kingdom Viridiplantae; phylum Streptophyta; class Magnoliopsida; order Asterales; family Asteraceae; genus Stevia; species Stevia rebaudiana. The sequence goes on along the minus strand of WOUH02000017.1, from coordinate 4,584,661 downwards.
TACGGCCTCTTCATATATATATATATATATATCTTTCTTTACATCTTTTTGTTAATGTACGCCTTTTCTTTTTGGGTTTAACTTATTTTTTTTAGTTAATTATAACATGTTTAAGCATGAAACCAGATGTAGATTACTAGTTATAATAGTTCATGTTGGTTTTGTGTCATTGTAGTGCCTGTTCTTTCAAGAACTCAAGCTGATCGATATCATTAAGTATAAACTTCTATCGATCGGTAATATTTATCTTGAGTAATATGAATTCGATAATATCATATGGAAGTTCCATTCAAGATAGGATACATAATCATTATTTTTATCCACTGATTTTGGATGTGCATTTTCTTAATTGCAGATTTTATACCATTACACATTTAAGTTGAAGAATATGAATAACTTTTCACATGTTCCTCCCGGTTTTAGATTCCACCCAACAGATGAAGAGCTAGTAGGTTACTACCTCAGGAAAAAGATTGCATCAAAAAGAATTGATCTTGATGTTATCAAAGACATTGATCTCTATAGGATCGAGCCTTGGGATCTTCAAGGTGCTTCAATTCATCTCATATCGATCATATACCAAATTTGAAGTTTCCTGAAATTTGCAATCCAATTAACAATATTTTGATACATGTTTGAGTTGTTTGCCACAACTTAATTATGTGTAACTTTAATATACCATGGATGCAAAAATTTCTGAGTTCAAATTAAACACTAAAAAAGGTCATTATCATTGTTTTTTAACAATTCTCTATCATTTGAACAGATTTATGTAAGCTAGGAACCGAGGAGCAAAATGATTGGTATTTCTTTAGCTACAAGGATAAAAAGTATCCAACTGGAAACCGCACGAATAGAGCCACGAAAGCTGGATTTTGGAAAGCGACAGGACGAGATAAGGGTATATACTCCAAGCAGAATTTAGTTGGAATGAGAAAAACATTGGTGTTCTACAAAGGTCGAGCACCAAATGGACAGAAATCAGATTGGATCATGCATGAGTATAGACTAGAGACAAATGAAAACAACATTACTCAGGCAAGCTTTCACACATCTTCTTGTAATGTTCTTGTCTTTCATAGTTTAATTTCAATATATAAGATTGTGTTAATGTACATATTACTGGATATTTTAGTTGGTTAATTTGTTTCTTAGTTTTAATGTCCAGAAGGACGAAAGTAAGCAATTTTAATATACTCAAAATCCAAAGTATATATATATATATATAGAGAGAGCATGGATGAGGTGAAAACCCATTTGAGTTGAGAAAACCACAGAAACCCGATTTTAACATATGTTACATCATTTTTTTGGAAAAAAATTTTATTTTTATTTTTTTAATAAATTCTACATTCAACTTTATGACTTTTGGTAAAAAAAAATCAAAAAAGCTCCAAGTGGATAAAGTGGATTTTTCTAAAAAAAATATTTTTTACAAAATCTGTTAGATTTAATATATGTTACATTTTTTTAACATATGTTACACGTGCTGAAACATAAATAGACGTGAATTTTTGTTATTTTTTACATGTTTTTTTTTTTTAAAAAGTATTCAGCGCTTTTTTAATTTTTTTAATAAAAAGTGACCAAAATGTATATAAAACCAACCATTTTTTTTAAATACTAATAATGTTTTATATGAGTTTTTAGGGTTTTCTCAACTCAAATGGGTTTTCATTCTATCCTTAACCTATATATATATGGGAGAGATCATGAGAAAAAACTCGTAAATATGAAGAAAACATAGAAAACTCCTCAAATCAATGAAATTTTTAATATTTTGCTTTTCATTATATTAATTTATAAGATTATAAATACAATAAACAAAAAAAAGTTGTAAAAAAAATATTGAGCTCACGCAGTTACATATATGTAACAAAAATGTTACGTATGTAACTCATGAAGCTTACATACATGTAACTCATGTAATGTGCATATATGTAGCATACAAGTTACATATATGTAATTACATGAGTGACATAATTTTTTTAATTTTTTTTTGTTACATTTCTAACATTGTAATAAAAAAATATAGAAAACAAAAAATAAAAAAAAAGTTGATTGGTAATGGTTTTGATTAGTTTTCTAAGTTTTTTTCAATTTAAGGTTTTCTTATGAACCCTCCGCTATATATATATATATATATTTAAATTGGAAGCGTTTTAATTATTGCACATTTGATATGATGTGTATAACTTTTTATCTTGAAAGAATACATGTTCACAAAGGAAGATGCTTTAGTTTGGTTATTTTCTTTATTTTTCTGGTACTCACCTTCAAAATCAAGAGTGGTAAAGGGAAGTTATAATGGTTTTCTTTGCAACAGGAAGAAGGATGGGTTGTATGCAGGGCATTCAAGAAGCGAATAACGAATGTACGTAGGATGGATGAACAAGATTCATTGTGCTGGTTTGATGATCAAGTCTCATTCATGCCAAATTTTGAACCAACAAGGAGGATTATAACCCATCCTTACACTTCAAGCAGTTCATATTATCACCAGCATCCTGCAAAACCCGAGTTCGATCAAATGCCATACAACATGCTTCAAGATCACTCATTCCTTCAACTTCCACAACTAGAATCTCCTCCCAAAAATCAACACCAACCTGCTTCCACAACTCATCAGCTGAACATCAACTCTCTTTATGGTAACAATGGTGAACAAGATCTTCAAGTGACTGATTGGCGATTGCTTGATAAGTTTGTTGCATCACAGCTTAGTAATGATCAAGAACCTTCGCATCCTCTTCCATCATCTCCTCATATGGCTGAACATATACACTTGCTTAGAAGTGAGTCTAAGAGTGATGAAATCGCTTCAGGATGTGCTTCATTATCTACCACTACTTGTCAGATTGATCTTTGGAAGTAATTAACTAATAAGATAAATCAAGTTTCTAATTAAATGTCCCAAATTATGGGAAAAAGATGCTAATACATATTATGGTGACAAATTGTCATGGGTATAGTTGGTCTACAAGATAAACATAATATGGCCTATGGGTGAAGTGTTATAATTGAAATGTCTGACTAAGCATTGTTAAGAAGTTGCATATATATGTAATTCATATAACATATCTCTAATGTATTCATCATGTGTGTATTTTAATTGCTCTGGTTTGTTAAGACTAATTAACAAAGGATTGGAAAGTGCTTATCTAATGTATTCTTATATCCTTGTTGCATCTCAAAACTTGAAGCTTAATGTTGTTTCTGTTTCAATGTAATTATACATCTTCTCTAGTTTCCTTGCTTCTCTAATAACCGTCTTGTAGTCGATTCACAAAATTTACTTCATTTAATATGAACTTATTAACATATTTTTACTTAATTTTTGCATTAATTCTAGTGTTGGTCATATTGTGTGAAACAAGTTTGATAGAAAGCTTAGTGTCAATTATGTCATTATTATAAAGTGTTTTTAGAGTCTAGTATGCATTTATGTTTAGTCCAAGGGTCTTTGTGTCCAAGGGTGTTAGTTAGTTAACTACCGTGAGTTGGTTATGTAATTAACTACCTTGGCGATTGATAGGTTGATAGTTTAATCGCCAACAATCCTAATTATAAACACCCACACTTAAGAACAAGAGTGTTTGTGTGTGTATCTTATTGATTTCATCTGTGTTCTTTATTTCTCGAACGCATGCATATTTGTTCATCTTTTGCTCTTGATTGTTTGAAACATTTGATGGCATGAATCATGATGTGGGATGTACATGTAGATCATCCATTCATATGTATTTTATAGTTAGTTTGGGGCATACAAAAATATAAAGCAAGGCGAATTCTACCAATTCATATAACTGTTAAGATGTTTGGAATAAAATAAAAAAGCGGCATCTTCTCTTGTATGACATTTGATCATAGTCCAGAAATCACATTTTCTGCATGTTTAGGTGTTCTCTTGATACATTCTAATTTCTAGGTTTTTCATTGAATAATATTTAGTGTTAAGAAAAACAATTTCATATCAGGCCTTAAAGATTTTGTGTATTAAAAGTTCAAGGAAAACGAAGAACCACCCATTATAGTCATGGCAAAAAGTGAACATTAATTGAAAGTGACAAGATTTCGTTCACGAGAGACAGGGAGAGATTGCTTGCACCCTCATGTTGGATTCATATATAGTAAAAAACAACAGTTTTACATGATGGCCCTATTAAACAAAGTATGTAAACTTGATGGCAAACAACATAATATCTTTAGTAATTACGACATGAACAAATATGCTTGTGTGAAAATGGAACAAAAGGTATAAAAGATCGATTATGCGGAGGCACAAAAATCACTATTGAAGAAGAAGTTATTATGCAAAACGAAAAGTTTAGGTATTTAAGGTTATTCGCCCAAATTGATTGGGATATTATTAATGATGTAGCACACCTAGTTCATGAAGGTTGGCGTGTGTGGAGTGCAGTCACATGAGTATCATATAAAAAGAGGTTCCCAACAAGATTAAATGGAAAATTTTTATATAGTGTTGCAGTTTGACCAACTATGTTATATGGTAGAGATTGCCCACCCATGCATTAGGAAAATACCAGCGTGAAAATTGAATATGTCAAACAAAGGATGTTGAGGTTGCCCACGAGGTTGGCCGGACCAGATAAGAAATAAAGTTTTTTAAGACAAACTAGAAGTGGCATTCAATTGATATGACAAGGAATGAGAGATTGAGATGGGTGGAATATATGCGAAGGTGGTATAATAGAGGACCGGGAGACCCAAACTAGCATGAGATAGTTGGTCAACATCTTTGTGTTTGCCATATCCAATGCCGCTTCGTATCCTACCTTGTATTTCACTTAGATTTGTCTTTATTAGTATTAGGGTCGTTAGCCAATTTCTAGTTTAGTCTTAAGTCATTAGGTTTGAGACACACTACAACTTTTTTTAAAAATTTTACATCTTTTGCTACTAATAAATAGGATGTGGTTATAATACAAGTGAAGTTTTTCATGAGAAGCGTGAAAAGGATTCTTGACCCTTGATCAAACAAATCAATGTTTAAAATGAGGTGGTCCTCACTTTTTACAAAACAAGTCGTGTAGAAATATCTGGAAAGGCAAAAGAGAAAAATCCACATTTTTTGAAATAAATAAAGTTCACCCGTTTTTTATAAATTAAATAATTTTTACAATTTTTATTATTTTTAAAAAAATATTACACCATAAATAAATAATTTTATTATCTTTAATTTGAGTATAGTATTAATATGTTTTTTTTTACATATTTTTTTGATTAGGTCCATGTTTTTATCTAGTTTTTATCGATTATGTAATCCTGAAATTGCAGTTTTTTTTGTATAACTGCAGTCCGTATTTTTAAGCCTTGAGTCTATTTGTTTTTAAGCTTTGGTCCGTCTTTTGTTCACCCACTTTTTGTTTGTGATCAAGATAAGTTTAAGTAACAATCCGTTTTTTAATAACCACATAACGTATTTTTACACCACCGGTCCGAAATAACTTTAGTTCGTTTTTTTTACCCAGCTTTGGTACGTGGATTTTTTTTACGTTCTTACCCTCACTCTAATGACACGTGTCATATCATGTGGCTTTCTATGCTTCGCATGATTTATTCATCTTTGTAAGTTAACCATCCCCTAATAACTATTGTTATGACGCCGGTTTTGTCATGCATGCATTTTTTTGTTGTACTTAATTATTATATACATGAACAATTTACCTATGGACTTGATCGGCTGGTTAATTACGACTTGATTAAAGGAGCAAAAGGTTTGTCATAGTCAAAGGTCAAAGATATAGCCTCGCTACTTGCACGTTATGTCGTTATCAAGCATGGAAGCATGCAATTCGATCCTTAACTAGAGAGTTTCAGGGATAAATTAGACAAGTGATTATTACAAAATATTAGAAACTATAGAATGAGATACATAATATTCACGGTATATGATTTACATTATACAATTATCACCTCTTTTATTTATGAGAGAGAGATGTTTAGGTGGACGGAGTGCATAGCTAGTTGAGGAGCAGGATTCAAGGGTTCCATGGTTACACCGTCGTGTATCTCGGGTAAAGAGACGGTTGGTTGGGTTTTGAGAATTTGAAACCATGGAAGCCAAGAGCCTATGTGTGAGGTGCATTATTCTTATATTTTCTTATTATTTTAAATAAAGAGATCGATGGTTGGGATGAAAGCATTATACCATGAGGGGGTTAAAAGAGATTAAATAGAGTAGAAATGACAAATAACATGATATTATTGGTTATTGGTATAAGGCTAAATCACATTTACCTTTTGTGTAATTTACTAAAAAAAATATTAACTTTTAGCTTAAAAATAACATAAAAGAAAATAAATACACCAATGTTCGTAGTTTCATAAGATAATTAAAAGAAAAGTGATGGTATATTTTATTTTTTTGAACCATAAAAGATAGTAATTAAAAGGGAAAATGTCACAAAAACATATCCAACTTTTGTAAGTGTTTTAATTAAGTCACTCAAACTTTATTTTGTTTTAACTAGATCATTTAAGTTTATAGGTATTTTAATCCAATATAATTAACCTACTATTCAGGTTATATTCAATATGATTAAAAGAAACAAACTCACGCATGCAACATAAATCAATATGGACAAAGCTCATTCGTTTAGCATACCCATGGCTGTTCGACAGCTAGAAGCACATAGAGATCCTTACCCCCCCCCCCCCCCTCGGGCGGGGGAAGAGGGTGAAGAAGTACTTGGTCCAAAAGTCTGAGTGCAATTGGTGCTCTAACGTATCTCGCAAATAACACGAGACTTGATATTGCATTCTCGGTACATGTGCAGGACGATACAGTTTAAATCGTCATCATTCTCCATTTATGTTGAATGTCTAAGAAAGAATTTATTCAAAAGTTGACTTAATTTGAAAGTTTCAATATTAGTTTAAGTGATTTAGAGCATTCACAGTAGCTTCCCCAAAATAATGTGAGGGGAACCTGTATAATTTAGGATGTGGTAGAGATTCTTTGTGAGTAGAGGAAAGAGAAATATTTGGGGTTTTGTTTGTTTTTCCCTCAAAGTTAGAAAAAATATAGAGATGGAGATTTTGGTGTATGAGAGAGAAAAGGTAATGATGTTATTTTAATAGTTTTTTAAAGTAGTTGTGAGTGAATGAGAGAGAGAAAGAGATAATGATAAAAGTTGAAAAAGTATTATTTAATTGGAAAAAGTACAAATGGGGATGGGGAAGGTACTGTGAATGCTCTTATGGTTAAAAGGTGGAACGAATTTCTATCTTATTGAGTGGAAAGATTGGATTGTAACCGATATTCCGTTGTAACCCGGTCGCCCTCTGACATCTTCCTAGGGTGCTCCCTCTTATCTTTTTTATTATGTTTGCTCTCTTCGATGTTAAAAAAAAACTTGTGCGACTTCTGACAAAAAAAATTAAAAACAAGAATTTTTGCTATATTTTGCATTTTTTTCAACGCTTTTTTTAAAATGCCTTACACTTCTATATAAAAAGTTGATGACAAAAAAAGAATTCAAGCTGACCATGTTGGGTTTTAACAAGTTTATCAAAGTCATTTTAACCATTTAAAATGTAGAAACGCAGCGGATATTTAGAGGTTTT
>WOUH02000017.1:4555807-4572257 GCA_009936405.2 Stevia rebaudiana | reverse complement strand
TCGCATGTGAATCATGAATATATGTAAAATAATAATTTGAATACGTGACATATGTAACAGCCCGAAAATGTAAATAGTGGGAAAAAGGTAGAAAATACTCATTGTTTGTTTAGCAATCCAAAATTATAACTAGATGTAGTTGTGTAATCCAAGATCAAAATCAATGTAAATGTATGAAGTCATGTATAAGTATATATAATCCTAACTAGTTCAAATAGCACGACAAGTATTATTAGATAAATTTAAATGTTTGCATCGTGATCGATTTGATTATATAATTATTGGGTATATGTTTGTTTAGAAATGTTATTTGTTAAACTAAATAATGTATTTATCTAAATATAATAAATATGATTAATATTTAGTACATTTTGGTGTATATTTATATTTAATTAAATATAAATAATAAATAAATTAAACAATTCATATTATAATATTTAAAAAGAAAACTATATTTTTTATAAGTTTAAGTTTTATAAAATCATATTATAAAACAAAATTTTAATTGAATTAAAATACATTTTATATTTTTTGTTTTATAAATCAATAGTTTTAAATAACTTATTTTATAAAATTGAATAAAAATACATTTTGTATTTTTATTAAATCAGAAATTGAAAATGATGAATTTAGATATAAAGTGGGTTAAAAACGGATTTAGAATGAATAAGTTATGATCTAAACAAATTTATTGGATTTTAAATGATTAAACTCAGGATTACAAAAACATCGGATCAGAAGGGTGCGTGGGGCGGGTTCGAACCCCCGACCTGGTCAACACGGGCATGCATGTTTAACCACTGCGCCAGTAGGATCTTCGTTTTAGAATCCGTTATTAAATTAGTTATTTAGTGGTTAAAAGCAGATCTAGGTTCTCATATGAACCCTAGATCTATACTCGATTAAATTAATCAATCTGTATGTAAAAGAGTGAAATTGATAGAGGGGTTTTGATGTACAGACTGGGACGAGTTCATTAGTGGTCTTACCTTCGAGTGACGTCGAGCAGAAGAGGAGATCGAATCCCTAGCAGGTGCGGCGGTCATGGTGTCCTCCGATTAAGATTCTGGCCGACTGGAATGAGTATTGCGATTGTTCTCTTCGATTTTTGTGTGTGTACGAACGTTTAGCAACCCAAACCGAGTTGATTTGTGGTAATATTTATACTCGTTGGTTTACAAAAGTTTGAAAGTAGAAGATACGGTTTCCTTATAGACAAAAACACGAAAATCTTCTATTGTTTGGAAGGATTTCGTGATATTGTTCCATGATATGATTCGGTTATGTATTTGGAAAGTGTCTCGAAGATTACAGCTCACGATATGAGCTGTAATCGCGTTGTATATTTTCGGTGTGAGATGGGTCAAAACGACCCGACTGGGTAAAGAAGAAAGGTTCTCTGGGTTGTGGGCGACCCATGGGTTGCGCGTTTAGTCTGTTGGCGCAAATGGTCCCTCAAAGTTTCTGTTTTTAGGTTTGGGCTGAAAAACGAGTTTTGGGCCGAAAAGTGAGTTCCGGGCAGAAAATCGACTTTTGGGTCGAAAATCGAGTTTCGGACCGAAAAACAGGTTCCAGATCGAAAAACGGGTTCGGGACGAAAAACGAGTTCAGGGCCGAAAACTGAGTTTCAGGCCGAAAACAAGCCCTTGGCTGAAAACGAGCCCCGGGCCGAAAATCGAGTTTCGGACGGAAAATCGGTTTTTGGGCAGAAAAGCGGGTTTCGGGTCGTAAATCAAGTCTTGGGCTGAAAAACGGGTTACGAGTCGAAAAACGATACCTCGGTCAAAAGGTTTCAGATCTGACCAGTAAAAAGTAGGATAAATGGGTAAAAAGAAGTAAACCAAGGTAAAAATAGGTAAAAAGGTTAAAATAAAGTTTGGACGAAAATGGCAATATAGAAACTTTTTACTGAAATGACAATATTACCCCTCTTGTTAACGGCTGATTTTTAACGATGTTCGTGAAAGTGACTAAAATGGCAAGAAATAGGAAGCATAGAGACCTACATGATAAAAAAATTATTTCTGAAAGAAAGTGCCAATTGTGCTCGGACCACAACGACGGAATTGGCAATTTCCTCAAATTATAATTTTGTTTACGGATTCCATCCGGTTCCCGCTTATCTAGGTGTACGGTCTTACGGAGGTCGAGGAATTGAACTTGTCTACATTGTCCGGCTACATGTGGTTAGCACGCGAGATCCTCAACGATTAAAAACAAATTGGTTAAAAACATGTATAAACTTTGTAAAATATTTACAAGGTCGATGACTTGTGAACGATGTCATGCTTGTGAAAAGGAGTATGGATAATTATAAACAGATGGATTATTCTATTTTAAGATCAACGTCGTTATCATACAATACAAAATACAAACATATACATAGTATGAAGGTCACAATCTGGCATAAAATCTAAAACAAGCAAGTGATAACTGTATTTTTAGACCTTAAATGTCACAATCATGCTATACAAATATAAACTCATGATCACTAGCAAAAGGAATGAAATTATGGCTAAACAAAAGTGTCACTATTGAAAAAATACCATGAATCAAAATAAAGAAAATAGAGAAAAAAATATGCGAAAACAGAAAGAAGCCAAATCTACCATCAATTGATTGATTAGTGGGGGAAGAAAACAAGAATCACCAAAAGGAGAATCCTCCAAGATAACTTAAAACATAGTGACCCACTTGAACCCCACCCCTCTCTTGTATTTTTCAAAACCACTACCAATAAATTCTTCAAATTAATTTCATAAAATATGACAAAATTAAAAGTGAATATGTCAAAACAATATTTGTTTTATGTGATTATGGTTTGGGATATTCTTGAATGCACATAATCTTTAAGAATCATATCTATATCAATATCAAAACTTTAATTCCCATTTTAAATCTCAAATCTTCCACAAAAGACAGTGGTATGTGGGAAGGTATATATTCGCATTAAAAAGAAAATAATATCATATTATAGTTTACTATGACTCAGAATTAATTTATTCATCAATACAGTAAAAGTAGGTGAAATAATTATATCGTTTATGACTCGTTATTAATATATTCATAGGACTCTCTTAGGCTGTGTTCCCGATTTCATTTAAGGAGAGAAAAGAAAATAAATGGAAAGAGAGGAGAGAAAAGGAAATGAAAAGAAAAGAAAGGAAGAGAATTGAAAACTTTCCTTTCAATTCCTTCCAAATCGGAGGGAAAAGAAACTTAAAGAATTTTGCCTAATTTTCCTTCCCTTTCGTTTCCTTTCCCTCCGTAAGTGAAACTCGGGATCACAACTTATTTTATTTTCCTTCATGTTCCTTCGTTAAATGGAACTCGGAAACACAAATAATTTTCTCTTTCTTTCCAGTTCCTTTCTTTTCTCTCCTTAAGTCAACTTGGGAACAGAACGTTAATTCTCTTACTAAACTTAAAAAAAAGATGCTCGTTAACTTTTTTTTAACGACGTTATTTTCACGTATCACGTATGTTGTTTGAATCAGGTTTACCGGGCAATGGTCAAACAGAAGCTCCCTGATGCATGAAAGCTATGAAATATGTAAATTCTCAACCCTCCTCGAATCGAATTCAGCATAAATCACAAGTTGGTCTTTCACGTAGTTAACATATAAACTGTCTATCGAATCCATAAACCTCACATTAAAATGTGAGGCTGTTACCACCCGTTCTCGTTATCTCAAGGACCTTAAATAGATTTAATTCGTACAATAAATAAATATACTGTAATAATAATTCGCTCGTACTTTTTTGGTCTAGTAATGATCATCACAGCACATGTCCAAATTGAATCTAATATAAAAAGCTGAAACTATTTACCAAAAAAGAGTAGGTCCCACATAAGGATATACCCCATGAAACACATTTGGATGATACTCCTTCCATTTCTTTTCCCACGCGTTCATTAAAAACAAAAGTTAAATTAAACTTAAAAAGAAGAAATTTAAAAAGCTAAAAAAAAAAAATGGTAACAAACACCCAAACAACGCCTTAGAAACAGTAAGACTACATCATCTATGTGTTGTTAAAAAGTTAAATCTCTCTAGGATCAACAAAAATGGATAAACCCGGTTGTGACTTTCTCCAATCACCCACGGATCCTTCACTATAGCCTTCCCGAAGTCTCTTGATACACCACAAATCCGTGAACGATAGCACCTTCCAATGTGGGATTGCTAACCTGATCGGGTCCTCACTCGACACTTCGGTCGCCACCACACCACACTTGCACTCCTTGGCTAAGTTATGTGCGAACCCAAACAAAGCCTTTGTGAACCTTTGGTATAATGGTCCGGACCCACCTAGCCCATATAACATGTGGAACCCAAATGGACTAAAGATTTTAGGCAACGATGGTAACCTTAAAAACGGGAAAACCCGGTCCAACATCCGGGTTGTTTTCGCAAACCCTTTTCTCAACTTCGAAGCACCTTTCACCTCTAGCTTAAAAACGTCTTTACAATTCCACACACTCATAATAGCCCAGTTTTCAGGAGGGTCTGATAAAAACTTATCAGACCCCACCCAAATGTAACCTTTGGGTACCGCCAAAAAGGTACCCAAATTCAACTGGTTGTTGAGTACCGCATCAATGTCACGTGGGAAAAACTCGGTCGTAGAGAACTGTTGGCGGTACACCGTCTCCCCGTCCACCTGGCTCAATTTAATTACAGTTACACGGTTGCTGACAGGGAGACGATGAGCAAACACCGGGTGCACGAGCACTGATGGGTTTCTAAACTTTGAGTACCCGCATTTTCCGGTGAAGAGGCTCACCGATGGCTGGTTGGAATCGTCGGTCGCCATATATGAGTACTCAGCACCATTATCTCCAAACCATTGTTCAATCCTACGAACCAGCTTTAATCCGATTCCCATTCTCCTGTAATTTTTAATAATCAAACATAATATTTATTAATTAAGCTTCGATGTTTAGCATTTAATGGTGACAGATTTGAAACTGGAGATTGAAGTTACCGGTGAAACGGAGACACACGGAGGCCCAAGATGTATGCAAGTTTAGTATACACCGGCAGCAGTTTTGCCTGATCGCCGGTTTTACTCCGGGAGAATTTCGTACCACAAGTGACGGTTTTTATGCAACCCCTTATCATCCCAACAATCTCACGTATCTCCTCACCGTCGCCACCGTCGCCACCGTCGCCGGCGTTTTTCACCGTTTCCGCCACCTGTAAGCATCATCGATCTTCAACATTAATAATCACCATTCATTTATTCAAGAACTAGCGAATAAAAAAAAGAAAAGAAATTAAAGAATATTATTACCAGCATGAGATACGCCGGCGAGTTACGAACTCTACAAATCGGATCACCCAAAAGATCGGTGTAAAGAGACAGTTCGCCGTTAGGACCCACTTCACACTTACTCTCCACCTGTTCGACTATTTCCCGGTCAGTTTTCCGATCATATTCCCTGATCACCACCACCGTCTCCGATACCGTTGCCGACATACTAAAACCACCACCATTATTATTATAGACGTCATCCGTCATTTTTAACAGTTACAAGTTAAAACTTGATATGATTATAAAAACACCAAACGAAACCGCTGTCGAAAACCTATTACTTTTAACAGTTACAATTTGGATTTGGATATGATTTTTAATAAACTTTCCCTATTGTATTTAGAGAGAGAAAGTTTGTAGAGAGAGAAAGAGTGAGTGGTTCATCATTGACGTGCTCTCTTCTTCATCGTGGCTCCATTTATATACATGATATTCGGATTTGTTGTTTACTTGATTCTGCGCTTTTACAAGAGAAATTTAATTAATTTTAAACTTTTGATAGAAGAAAAAAATTGGCGGCTGTGACTGCGCAGTTTCTCTCACACATCTTTATTCCGATATAAATCATTTTATTTGATGTGAATGTGCAGCCATCATGACCCGCTTTCATAATCATTATCACCATTTTAAATCACTTACACTTATTTTATACTTTTTTGCTGTTTTTGTAACACACTTGTTTAAATATTATTTTATAAGACTATGTTTAGTGGTTAGGGTGGTAAAGGTGTGAGTGATGACGCGTCAGTATCATACAGGAGAGAAAGTGAGCGATGATTTATAGGTGTATTTGATTGAGAGTGATGGATAAAAAATAAAAGGGTGAGGACTGAGGTGGTATATTATAATTGGTTGAATAATTAAAAAAGTAAAATAAAAAAACTCAACTCTCTCCCCCCTCACGCCATGATGAAGCTCACGCCTCTACTCACCACGCCTCTTGTCACGCCACCCTATTTTGGTGTGTAGGGCGTTAAGCCCCTTTCTCTCTCCTTTTCACGCCCAAACATTGATCCACTACAGATGGTCTAAACACTTATTCACTTTGATTATTTTTTTTAAAAGCAAATAGCGTGACTATCGGCCTCATCCTGACGAACATATCACAATTATTATATTTTTGCTGCAAGTGAAATACAACCTAAAAAATCTCATTTAAAAAGTAACAGGTTAGAATTGGGACGAATGACTTTTGGTGTTTCACAATTAAATTATTTAATAATAGCTTATGTTCAATTTAAAAAATAAGCTTATTGTAGTGGGGGCAACGTATATACGTAAATATGAAAACAAATGTATACCAAACACGAAGGTCATCATCCAACACATAATCTTTTGAAATTATTTGTGTTTATTTATGTCGTCTTGATTCGTTTCCATGTTATTAAATAACCAATTATCAACCGAATATTTTCCAATCGGTATTGATTTACCAAATAAAAACAACTATTTCACCAAGAACAGTAAACATAAGGGTGATGCTAAATATACTTCCCCTTTGTACTTGTTATACACTTTGATGCGGGTGAAGATATAGGAGTTGAACGGGATTCACAGTGGGATCCGGGTTGAAGATTTTCCAGAGATTCAAATAATATTAATTTCCTTATTTATTTACTTTCCTTTTTATGCATGACAAATTCTAGTATTTAAGAATATGTAGGTCATTGCGATCATACAGTTTTTGATTGATTTTGAATTATAAGACCTTTGTTCTTGAACCTTTTGGTTATTTATGAGACTTTGATTAATCGATTGTTCTTGAGCCATTTGATCGCTTCCAAAACTACATCATTTGATATCAGAGCTTTGGTTTTCATATGGCTCAACGTGGAAGAGTAGATCGATATCATGATCGTAGAATCGCCGAACGAGGCAACGACAGAGTTGATCTTGATCCATGAGATCTTGAGATCAAACGCCTCCGTCGAAGGGTCCGAGATCTCGAGTTACAACACGAGATCCGGAAACTTAGGCAACGGGTCCAAGATCTTGAGGCATCGTCATCATGGAAGGAAACGGATCCGGAAGAACTTGTCGGGGATGAGGAGTATCCTACCCATGGCGGCTTAATCTATCATTCACCTCCTTGTTTTGATAATTATGAGGACGAAGAGGTGAGCAAAGAAGACTTTTGCTGGACCGTAGAAGCCTTGGACATGGTTGATATTCAAGAGGGTGAACCAGTGCACGGGACTACTTTTTTGTCCATGTCTGGTTGAGATCATTGCAGGTTATATGACACTATGGGTTTTTCTAATATGGAAAAAGGTGATTATATTTTGGATCATGTTGAACATGGAGATCGCCAACCTTATGGTAATATTCCACTTACCATGGCAACTCAAAATAACGTATCATTTTTAATGCAAGTTTTGGAAAATTCTACATTAAGAATGAATAATATGATCACTTCTAAATATTATATTGGAGATATGGATGCAAAAGATCTTATGTTAAAAGATATCGATATACATGGTAATAAGTTAAGAAAAAATCTCGATGGAATCATATTGTACCTTCCATATATACAAGGTGGTGACAATAATACAACAAAATATTGCAACAAAGAAGCGGAAGGTTTCTTAAAGGTTCTCAAGTGCTTCAACAATAGTGCATACAAGACTCGAGGACGAGTCTTTTTCGAAGATGGGGAGAATGATGCGGGTGAAGATATAGGAGTTGAACGGGATTCACAGTGGGATCCGGGTTGAAGATTTTCCTGAGATTCAAATAATATTAATTTCTTTATTTATTTACTTTCCTTTTTATGCATGACAAATTCTAGTATTTAAGAATGTATAGGTCATTGCGATCATACAGTTTTTGATTGATTTTGAATTATAAGAACTTTGTTCTTGAACCTTTTGGCTCTTTATTAGACTTTGATTAATCGATTATTCTTCAGCCATTTGATCGCTTCCAAAACTGCATCAGAACTGTTTATAAATGTTTATTTGAATTACTTGTTTTGTCTTGAGTAAATGCAATGCTATTGATGACATTAAAATTAGCGACCCTAAAATCAAACATGAAAATGTGAGAAAATATAAACTGAGCTACTGATTAAGAAGTCAAATAAGAACCAAGTTAAACAAATCGAAGGAATATAATTTGTTTAGTTTTTTATTGAATGAAAACGTAAGCTCGATTCAAAAAGTATATAAAAAAACATGAATAGGTAGCTTTTGTTTATTTTAATAACAAAAGGTTTTGTAAATAGTTAATTCAAAAATGTAATATTATAATATCTAAAGTATATGGACTTTTACTATTTAATCGTACAAAACATAATTTGTTTCAGACTATTATAGAACGAAAAGTGTACTCATTTTTTAATAGTGGAACTTGTGTTTAATATCTTGTCAGCTAGATGTTTTTTTGTTATAAATTAAGGTTATATAATTTATTACTTTGATTAAAATAAAGATTTTTATGCTTCAAATGCATACCTCATACTCTTAATAAAAAAGGTTGAATATCTTAAAGTGAAATAGGAGGTTAGGAAAACTTTCTGTTGACGTTAAATTTACAACCCTTTTAATTTGGTGCAGCATTATTATATCGATTTATTTATTTTCAAGTACAAATCATTATTAATGTCTCGTATGTATAATAAAAATAAATTAAAAAAGCACCATATCATCATAAACTTGAAATATTACTTCATTAAATACTAAATATTAAACCTGTTTCAGGCAAAGATTAATATTTCAAGATTCATAAACACTTGTATTTTATAGAAATTAAGGAATATTAGTATATCAAAAATAGGTCTTATCTCTTTACCAAAATGGGTTCGTCTTAACAGCTCACTAACTATAAGAATATTAATGTGAAAGGGGGTAAGAATATTAATGTGAAAGGGGGTGTGGTCTCCTACCTGGTCACTCCAAAAACGCCCCAACACCACTCACCTTTTGAAATTGCAGGTGTGGTTCATTCACACGTGGTGACTTTGGTGCTTTTTTTTTATACCCCATGGTAATACAAGGGGGATATTTTTAAAGGCTTAAAAGCCTATAAGGCTAGAAAGACAAATGAATTACACATGTACACCGTGTAAAAGGATATACATAGTCGTTGAAAAAATAAAAAAATGCTTGATTTTATGGTGCAATTTTTTATAAAAGAAAATGACTTGTAAAAATGTTATGAACGTTTTAAAAAAATGAAAATGATATGTGATTTGCATGTGTAGCTTTTGGTTGGATATATATTCTCATTGTGCACTTCTGTGGTGGTTTTAAAATTGAAATTATTTACGAAAATGACAACTTGTGAATCTCAACCATCAAAAACCTTGATCTAACGGTGGAGAATCTTTCTTAAACTTTTTTAGGGATTTTGGCATTTTTTTGTCTAACTACATTCATATCGGCAATTACAACAGTGGTTGTGAAAATATAGTCACCTTAGACTATGGGGTATACACTTTGAATGGGGCATGAGAGGGGGCAACCACACCAGCACACCGCCCCCCCTAGGCGTGGTGGTGGTCAAAGTGGTTGGAACCACGAGCGTGGGAGTTTGATGTTTTTTTTGTTTTTTCTCAACCAATAAGAATAAAATACTTCACCCTCTTATCAATCACAATACACCATTTCACATTTTAACTTTTTACACACTCACACACCCATTCACAATGCATTTCCACCCCAGTGGGTGCAAGTGATTGCCTACACGGCGGCACAACCACCCACCCATCCACACACCATGTATACCCCATGGTTTTAGACTTTTAGTGAGAAAAGTAAAATATGGCGATGGAGTCGGTTGGGACATCCACCAGGGGGTTGTGATAAACAGTGACAATGGATGGTGCCATTTCGTCGGATTTAGTTTCAAGTTATTAGATATTATCAAAGCTAATGAAGATATTAACCATTTACTCAATTAACCTATTTTAAGTTTATTAAGGTTCACTCATAGAAAACAAAACCTTTAACGTGTTACCATATCGATACCAATTGATTCTTTAGCCAATATTAACCTTCTACTAAACAAACTATAATGTAATTTTTAACCTTTATCCAAACAAGATGTCCACAATTTACTCAACATCCCAAGGAAAGATGTCCATAATTTAGTCAAAATCCAATAGAAATATGCCCAAAACCAACAATAAAACTAATGTCTATCAACCAAACAATTAAATAAATACAGAAAACCGCGAATCGCTTTCACAACTCGCAATAAACTTATAAAACATACGCTTGAACGAAGGAATACATGCATTGCTAGAAAACAAGCCTGCAGTTTCCACAGGCTACCGCTTATTCGCAAACTCCAAATTATATAATATAAAATCTGCATTCAAACAGCCTCTTTACTGATTTATATCCCCTTGTTTCTTCCATTTCACCAAACTCTTAAGAAACTCCAAAACCTTTAAACAAAATAACTCATGTAATTAAATATAATGCGGAAATGAAGTGAAGTTAAATTAGAGGTCGTAAAACCGGTCAACCAAACAAGAACACAACAAATGTACCTCCGAAGTGTCGCGTAGAGATAAAAACGCTTTGCTTTCTTTGGGTATTGAAGACACCAAAATTCCATATCCGCGGTTCCCTTCTCTCAAAACCTAAACGTTTAAGGTCAACGCGTAAAGTCAAACCTTATTGTGGATTAAATAAAATTATACATTTTGTTATATGATTAATTGTACCTTAAATGCATCTTCATCTGTTCTATCATCCCCAATATAAATTGGAAGAACATCATCACTGTTGTTTAGCCCTGTTTCCATTTAATTGCAACATAATATTAATATATAAATCAACATCATTTATTAAACTTGGCTAAAAAGAAATTAAAGAATCTTGCTTCACATTTAAATAAATTATAATACATATTACATAATACATAATACATATTACATACCCAGTGATTCAAGAAGAAATTCAACAGCTTTTCCTTTGTCCCAATCAATTACAGGACGGACCTCTAAAACCTGTGGACAATTGTAACCTCAAATCTTTATATCTTCAAATTAAAAGATTAAAAACATATTTTTTAAATTATTTTATTTTTATTTTTACCTTCCGTCCATGAGTTAGTCGCAGACGTGGGTAATTCTTTAACACATCATGAACATGTTGTGCAACCACACGCCAACTCTACAGTCATTTTAATAATCAAAGTGTCATTAACCACAAATTAAAAGCTTTAAATAGTTTTAAAAAGTTTTAAAAGTAAATGCAGACCTACAAAAAGTACTCACCTTCTCATCTACATTACGGTAATGTACAGATGTACAAAATTTATGATTTTCCACTTTTGCCCCTGGAATATCCGTAGTAACATCAACAAGGGTTTTAAAAACCTCATCAATCATGGATATAAACTCTCTAGCAGGCTGGAACAAGTTTACTTCTTTTCCCTGCAAAAGAATGTTCAAAAATTAATAAAAATAAAAAAAAATGTGTATAATTGTATGATAATGATTTTAAATAATATGAGTCAGTTAATACCTTTTTGTCAGTAGATCTAATGTAACTTGAATGATGAATTGATAATGTATCCTCAAGAGGAAACATAATGTCCATACCATGACTACCCGCATAATACAGTTCAGTAAGTCCTACTAACTCATGAACCTTATCGCGACTTCTTCCACTAATTATTGTTGTTGGAAAATATTCAGCAACCCGTTTTACAGCGGAACGCATCTGAAAAAAAAGACGATTTTCTCCTTTTGTTTAATAGCGTATACACTATACAGATAACCATAAGAACCTGCTACTTGTTACTAGTAAAGTCAAACGACCCAACAAAAATAATCGCAACTTGTGCTGAACAAGTACCATGTTCTCATGGTTATCTGTATACTACTATACAGATTACCATGAGAACCTGTTAATTGTAAAGGCATACGACCCACAGGATCATCTAGAATCATCTACAATCTGTTAATTGTAAAGGCATAAATAATTTAGTTGCTTACATCATCGGACATAAAAGCGCGATCAGGATCATCTACAATCGGTGAAAGTGTTCCGTCATAGTCTAGAAAGATCACTAGCTTTCTATCTTTTGCGCGATCTATGATGTACTTAAATGACGTGAGGGCCGACGGGTACTTGAGCTGAAATAATAAAACATACACACCCATGTTAAAACAAAAAAAAATATGCATACATATAGATGTGCATAATATACATACGATTAAACATACTAACTATTAAACATATTAACATACCATCCAAGAGTTATAAACTACATCAGTATCATCAGAAGCAATTTCGACACCAAAATCTTTAACAATCTTTTTACGAGGAGGTGAAGAAGAATGCATTGCATCAAGCCAACCGTTTGAACGAACGTCATCAAGTTTCATCGGTTTTTTTCTCGGAGCTGTTAAAATGGTTGATGAGAATGAAGGACCTGATTGTGAACAAGGTAACATGGTGGAATATTGAACCCCTAATCTAGATTTGTTTATCGGAGCAGGATCAGTAAGAACAGGAGAACCATTTTTTGGCTTCAAGTCCATGTAATTACTATTATTTTATATAATAATAATTAAAAGGAAATTGTTTGTCCTGATGATCACTTTTATCCAACCCTTTTATCAATAAAAAACCACCTCTTCAAAGTTTTCTTATCACTAATGTTGGGCGTGCTTTCCATTAATCACAAGCTTCCTGGAATCTGAAATACATAATTAACATCAAATATGGGAAATTGTAAAAATATATTTATTTAAAACATAAATATTGGAATATAACATACATCATTTTCAGAGGTGAAGAATTAACTAAAAATATGTTTGCTCTTCAGACTCCAGGAACTTGATTGTTTGTCTTCCTGAGAACAAATACAAGAGGGAAAGTATTAATATTTATACTACAGAAGCATGAATGATGAAATTGTAAGTTAAAATTAAAATAATGACAATTGAAATTTTTGGTTAACCAGAAATTAAAATGGTTTCAATAATTACACTGAGCATAAAGTTAGTGCACGTATGATAATGAAAACAGTATTTGCTTCAGAAAGTAACAGTTGGGTTTAATAGAATCAGAATAATGGAAACATCTGAATATGGAAGTATAGTTTAACTTAATAAGATGTCATACTTCAATCATCACCTATAAAATTCATATACACTTGCAATATATATATGTCCACCATGGGTTTAATATATATGCCCCAACTCCATATTTCTTTATTTTATGTCTTTTAGATCATATTAAACACTTGGGATTCGTATGATATATTTTGAGGTATTTTTTATGCTAATTCAAGTTAGTATTTTATCAAATTCTTAGTTATCTATGGTGATGTTAGAAAAGATTCCCAAATAGGTTTAAAATAAGATGTAATTAGATAGAGACTATATCCTTGTTCAAAATTATGTCCAAACTGAGTCTTGTGAAAAGAATAATATTTTTTAACCATAAGAACCAATTACCAAAAAACTCACAACGCCTTTTAAATATCTACTAACCAACACGATCTGGTAAAATGCTGCTTGCGCTGAGAATGCAACCTTCAAGGGAGTTAAAACCAGTTGACATGGGATTTGAACTCAAAGACCTCGATCAAGCGCTTATTATGCCACCCCTTTGAAGGTTTAATCATCTTTTAGGACGAACATGGGTTTTAAAAAGCGCAAGGCAACTCTGGACGCAAGTGTCATCGCTTTGTGTGACATGAGGCAGACGTTGTACAAGAAGCGCACAAAAAACGTGTTATTATTGAAAAACGTCCCACCGAGGCGCACTCTTTGTGTACAAAGGTTGTTTTTATGCTTTAAAATGTTGTATATGTAGCTAAAAAGGTTGTACATGTAGGTAATTCAGTCATATATAAACCTTAATTATAACTATATTTTGCATCTATAATTAAGACAACTACAAGGCCTCAAACCTAACACATGCAAATAGCAGGAAAGAATAAAGATTTTGCTAATAATAACTTCTTTTATAAAGATAGAAAACACAATAGATGAACTATCCTTTAAAATAGAAGACATTAACAAAACACCTTCACCAAATAATATTAACTTGATTTAGAGACCTTATCCACAAGACAACCTTCATAAAATAGGTTAAGAATCAAGAAGGTTTAAAAACATGTTTTGTACTTTAAAAGTTGTATCAGAAGTGGCTCCAAAGATTCCATTAATAATATAAACAACAATAAGCTCAACTAAAAGATCCATATCCAGCGCCTTCTTTAGAAATTTATTCAACTATAACATGATTAGGCTAAAGCTAATCATTTAATTAAGCAGAAATTAACTGCCAAAGCTTGAAACAGTATCTGTTTAATTATTTCCCATAATAAAAAAATACAAAAAATTTAATGTTGAACAGTGTCTTCACACTTGTCACATGATCCTGATGTGGACCCTGCAAAGTAGGGAACATGTAATTTTTTCATGGATCTACTATGCTATCATTATATAGGTTGAAAGACAATTAATATTATTCATAATTAAATTCACATAACCTCCATTAAGAGAACACCTCGGTATAAAAATATAGAAAAGAAATAACATTATGACTCAGGTATCACCATGTTCTTTCTCTTGATGTGGACTTCACAACCACCATAAACAGCAACCATCTTGCTTTTGATATGTTTAAATATCATTAAAATTAAATTTACTAGTCTATTCATGATCATATTTAATATAATATATGTAGCTACCAAAGATAACACCACAAAAAGGACAGCAATACTGCAATAATTATACAACTAGAAAGGGAAGAAAACATAAATGGCTAAACAATATTTGGTTATATCAAATTATAATAGGAATCAACATGAAAATCATGAATCATTCCACATAAAATGATAAAATCAAACATGCAATTAGAGGTATTCGTATATATAAACTTCATCCCCAAAAAGTAACTAAACTTTAATACTAATAACAGAAATCAAAGGATTTTATCTCAATCTAGTGCTTTGGTATAGATTTTGACGTAAATCTAAAAGCTTTAATGATCATATGACTCATATCATAAAGATTTTGAAACTGTGAAGATGATCAGACAAAAATTAGTCTTCTCACCTTGATCTCCACCATTATCACATCATACAATACCAAAACAAAAATAATTATTGACAAAGACACACGCACGAGATTCCAATAACGGCCAATACAGCAACCGACAAACAGTACGTCCGTATAAACAGACGAGAAATTTAGAACAATCACGCTGTCAAAACCACCATAAAACAAACACACACATCTACCACAGTTACAGATCTCAATCATAACGATTAACAAACAACCGGAATCGAGATGAAATCGCGACAACAATGCACAACGTAATGATATGTAATCAACGAATATGAAATTAGGTTAAGCGTATACCTGATGGAGAGACGAAATCGTCCGAATGAAGATGCGAAATCAGATGAATTGGCGAAGGGAATGATGAAGAATCGGTAGAAATTGTAGGTGTGAAGGAGAGAGAGAGAAAAGGAAGGAGAAATGGGAGGGAGGTGGAGGTGGGTATTTATAGAGTTTGATAGACCAGAAACGACGTGCTAAACAAGGCAACTACCTCCCCTCCTTTAAAACTTGTTTTTCTAGAATGAAACCTAGATACCTATTGTGATTTTATTGGCATGTTAAAAACTATATACTTGTTAAATTTATTATTGAAACGTAACACCCAGTTTTAGAAGTTACTGAAGTTTTGTCATTTTGTGAATATAATGAGCGAAAACTTAATAAATAAATTTGAGGGCAAAAGAATATTCAAATCAGGTGTTTCAAACGGTGAAGATTCAATCTCATTAAATTAAAATACATATAGATTTTAATTAAAGCAAGTATTATGAATGTCATAGTTAACCATTAAAATAATATAAAAAATGAGGCTATAATAATTAATAAAAAACTAATTAATTGTCCGGGTGGAAGGGGGCGCGGGCGCCCAACCGAGTCCCTACGGATTGTCGGGTCATTTTGTTACACCGAGACAAGTGATTTTGGTTGGGTTTTGGGTACCTCGGGTGATTTTACTTGAAGGAAGAAAAGAAAAGGTGAGATGCAGTGGCGGATCTAGACTACAAAGTCAGGGGTCTCCTTTTTTCAAAAAAAAAAAATTTATACCGTACATTCAAGTTAATAAATAAACAACAAAAAAACACTAATAAATTA
>WOUH02000017.1:4515622-4540823 GCA_009936405.2 Stevia rebaudiana | reverse complement strand
CGGGGGTAAGAAATGGTTGGAAGTCTATTGTGCACAATGAAGTTTTAAGTAATGACGATTACTTATGAGGAGGGATCATGGATCCCAGAAGGGACAGTGTAGGTGGATGAGCAGACACTTGGTAGAGGACTTGATGAAAGTCAGAGGAATGTCTGAAAGTCAGAGGACTTATCAGAAGAGATAGTAGAGTGGATTTATCTGGACTAGTGATAGATAGATAGTTAGATAATAGTTAATACCTATATTATGATATAGGTTAAGTATTTTTTATGTACTAACGATAAAAACCTAGAACTCACCAGCAAAAGTGTTCTTGTAGCTGCTCTAGCTAGTAGGAAAGATGAGGTTTCAATGGATTCTTCTAGTATTCTTGTTGCTGCTCTATACCTATCAGATCCGAAAGTGTTCAAGCTTGAGAACTCTTTCTCGAGGATTCAATGGATTCTTCTAGTATTCTTGTTGCTGCTCTAGCTAGTAGGAAAGATGAGGTTGGTAACAATCATGTGGGACATGCTTTCATGGCTCGCTTTCCTGCTGAAGCTGATGCAGGCTCTTTCTTATATACTCAAGCTTGTGTCGATAAGGTATGTAACTGTAGAGCACATAACAATATTCTGCTAATTGACATGTCACGCCTAGATCAAGAAAATTTAAATTTTAAAAAGGAAAACAAACGTTTAATTGAGAAAGTTGAAGCTCAAAAGATAGATATCACACTCTTAAGTAGAGAATTAAGTAATGCTAAGAATGTAATACAATCTTCTAAAGCTATTCTTGACAACACGAAATCTGAAGCAGAAAAATATAAAACCAAATTTCTAAATGTTGAATTATTTTATGAAAATTTTGATGTATCATCTGCGGTTTTAGAAAACATGCTTCACAACCAAATGAAATGGCAATAAACCAAGGGAATGGGTTACGTAAATCACATCAATGATGGTGAAATTAAGCCAACCGTTTGGGTAAATGCTAAGGGTGGGGAACAAAGTAATGTTTGTGAACAAGAGACACCTCTAACAGTAATTGGCGCTAGAGGTAATATCTTTGTGAATAACCCTCCACCTCTAAGCAGCAGTTTCGTTAACACACCCATGACTGAACAGGAATTGAAGAATTCTGCAACAATGAAGTATGGTAAACCAGAAACTGAAAAGGTCACGACTTCAAGTTCAGTTGAATCAACTGAATCTGAAGTCCACCAAACATCTTCTAATCAATCTGATTCATGTGCAGATAAAGTGATTATAGAAGATTGGGATGAAGAAGGTGATGAGTAAACTGATAAATTAGTTTTTAATAATTTATCTAAAAAACCATTTTCTACTAATCGTCATGTTTCAAAACCTATGGATTTTTCTGTTTTAAAAAAATCAGTACCTTTTGTTCCTTCTAGGTTAAAAACTGACACATGCTTGAAGAATGCTGAGATGAATTGTTGGGATCCCACTCTTTCTGACTGGGATCTTATTAATAAAATGAATGATTCAGTGTCTACTTGTAGTTCGAATTCTATGATTGATTCTAAGGTTGATACAGGTTCAAGTGATGTTCTAAATGGGGTGGAGTAACCTAAACCAACAAAGTATGTTCCACCTAAACCCAAAGTTGGAACATCTATGCCTCCAAAAGACACAAAAACCAACTCGTGCAAGCAGCAAGCAAAGAGTGCTAAACACAGCAAAGTGGTGAACCAACAGGAGCACCATAGTGATAGACATACTCTACCAATGAAACGACAAACATGTTTCAACTGTGGGACTCCTTGACACATTGCAAGAAACTGCAAGAATTTTGCTTACGTTCCATTTAAGCAACCAAAACAGAGGGTTTCGACTTGGAACAAACATAATTTCAAATCCAGAGAGATACCTCGTTCCAACCCAAAGCCTTCTGATGGTGATTGGAGAAAAATGAAGTTCATGCCTAAAGGCCCTGTCACAAATCAAAGAACACAAATTGATGCAGCATGCTCATTTCCAAAACAAGCTTTGGAATTCGAAACAGAATTTGAGAAATAGACCTCATACTTTATCTAAGTCATTTGTTTTTACATTTTGCAACAATAATGAATATGTTAGAAAACCCAGAATCATCAAAGTCTAGGTTCCACCAAGCATTGCTGACTGCCACTGAATATCAATTTCTTCTAGATCATCTGGATCAAGTTGATCCATATGTTTTCAGTCAATCTCTTTGCATCATCCACAAACAGAGCATCATAAGAGTTAACCAATTGCATAAAAAATGTGTGACACCCTAAATATACAGGATCCAGTCACATTTGGATTTACACAAGAACACATGATTATACAGAGATAAGTAGCGGAAGTCTTTCTTTTATTCATAACAAAGGTTAAGTTTTACAATCTAAATGCCAAACTATACATATATCCATACGACTAACTACGAGTCTTCAAAAACTTTGATGCCATTACTATGAAGCTTACGCCGATGCCTTCCTTACGCTCCAAGCCATGGTGCTTTCTTCTTTTCCTGTCAATCTTGCATACGTACTAAAGACTCTCAGCTTTCACTGGTGAGTTCTAAGTTTGCAAGTAATTCGTCTCTTTCAAAACGTATATCAATAATCATATCACACACACTTCATATACTATCATTATTCAAATAAATGACAGTTATTACCGCTTACCACGGTATCCTTTATCACTATACATAACATAACTTATATCACAACACATATAGTTATCCATATAGCTATTCATATAATATCACAATTCATATAATACTATAACTCATATACTATTTATATTCACATAACAAACAGGTTTTACATGACACGACTTAACTGTTCAAGGTTTTACATGTTTATAGAACATAGACAATCGATATGCAGTCTGCTTTTTGTCCAATCGGGTATCAACATACCCGAGACCTTCATTAGTCTCAGTACTAACGGATTCTGTCCAATCGGGCACCAACGTACCCGAGACCTTCGTTAGTCTCAATACTAATGGTTCTATCTACTGCATCGATTCTATCTCTTTCTACAATACCTTCTATCTCATATCACTTAAACTAAGAGACGTTTTCTAGTTTATTTACTGACCTTTGTCCAAGTATAGACTTTCTAACGCTCTTTCCTTTCCAAACCTTGGCCTTGTGCCAGAATCATTTTGCGTGTCAAAACCCATCTCATTTAACTATCTACACTCAACATCCTGAGTGTTTTATCTTCCCAACCTAGCTTTGGTATACTTTTATCATACTGATGATGTTTATGTATAGGACGTATGTAGGGATAAACCCAGCCACCAGCCCACCACATCATCAATAAACAAAAGTCTACCTTTGCTATAACCTTAAAATTCCTCCAATACATATCCACTATCTACACTCAATACTCTGAGTGTCTACACTCGATACTCTGGGTGTCTCTAATTATCTTTCTACACTCACTACTCTGAGTGTCTCTAATCACCTTTCTACACTCACTACTCTGAGTGTCCCTAATCACCTTTCTACACTCACTACTCTCCCTAGCCTATTCAATGACACTTTCCCAATATATCGAAGGTAGTTTGTATACAGGGTGTACGTAGGGAGAACCCAGCCGCTAACCCACCACCCCTTCGATAAACCACGATCATGCCCTTGCTAGTATCTAGGAAATCAAACTACTACTATCCTCTTCTCAGTCTACTACTCTAGATGGTTGCCATGATCTCATCACGGTTTACACAACCCTTTGAATCAATCAAACGACTGCCACGATCTCGTCATGGTTTACACAATCATTGAGATTCCTCAGTCCAACTGATTGCCAAGATCTCGTCATGGTTTACACAATCATAAGAACAATCCTACCTCATAACCTACATTCAACTGATTGCCACGATCTCGTCATGGTTTACACAATCATATTCTTAGATCTATATTACTCATTCTCATAGATCTATAACTTAACCTAGGTATACCTTCATCATACTGATGATGTTTATGTATAGGGCGTATGTAGGACGAGTCCAGCGACCAGCCCACCACATCACCAATACACAAAAGTATATCTTTACTATTACCTTATCATTCCTCTATCTACACTCGACATCCTGAGTGTCATACCTTTCCACTATCTATACTCAATACTCTGAGTGTCTTACCTTTCCACTATCTACACTCAACATCCTGAGTGTTTAACTATCTATCACTTAAGCAAAGCATATACCTACCTAAATGCCTAACATGCTTTCATCCACTACGATGTACTTCCACATATTATTATGTTTATATATAGGGCGTATGTAGGGCGAACCTAGCTACCAGCCCACCAAAAATTAATATATGTAAGTCCATTATCAATCAACCAAACAACAATTATTATCCCGACTTACCACGGGCATTACAACGACATGTTTATATTATAATCCCGACTTACCACGGGCATTACAACGACATGTTTATAAACTATATTACACACAATATATATAGTTCTTAATCATCTAGACTCTCAACAGTAGTATGCTAGGCATAAAAACATTTATCAAACAAAGGGCTCATAGAACTCACCTCTCTTGAGCAGAACCTCTACTCGTCTATCTCCAAAGATTCCCGACTAACGACTTCTCTTCGCTAACCGAGACTTCTCCTAGCACCTCCGGATACTTCTCGAGCACCTAACCTTCCCTACTATAAGTCTAGAGAGTGTTTAGAGTGAATTTGAGCGTTTTGGAATGAAATCCCGACACCCAAATGAGCTGCCCCGAGTTCAGTATTTATAGGGCTGTTTCTGTATGTAACGACTGGCCATTTTCCGGCAGTCAACCGATCAACTTCAGACCTTTGACTATTTGTAAATTGGCGGTACGCCATCTGTAATTCAATATTTATGTAAATTAAATATTACCATTGTATTCTACTCTAAGTTTTGATTAATTTAAGTGTAATCAGAATTTCAGTCTGAATAACGGTTTAAAAGTTACGCAAATAATTATATAACGTTCCAAATGCTCAAAATCCCGACACCTCCTTTGGAGATGAAACCAATGGGGTTAGATGCGGAATGGAAAATAATGAACATAGGCAAAAACCGTGCGCGAAACGGAGTCCTAACGAAGCGGAAAACACGAAAACTGTTACCCGAAAACACTGGTTGGACCCCCGAAACGACCCCCGGGACACGTGGCGCCTTGGGACACGTGGCGCCTCGGGACACGTGCTCGGGGCAGGTGTCCATCTAAAAGAGCTGCTGGCATGTCTAGGGACATGTGGCAAGAGCCACAAAACTGTCCCACAAGCCAAGTGTCACCACACAACGTTGCCACCACAAAACCACCGCTCGCGTGGCGCGAGGGTGGACAAAATCTATTGTCGCGTGGCGCGAGCGACCAGCGACTTCGGTCCGAAGTTATCCCTTCGCTCGCGTGACGCGAGAAGATGAACTCGGATTCGTCACGTGCCGCGAGCGGGCCCATAACTGCCTATATAATGAGCTCAACGAGCTCAGTTCTCATACATCACCCAAAACGATTTCTACCTTCACTTCTAGCCGAAAATCACTATCAAGAGACCCATAAGAGTTCCCGGATCATCGCTAAGCCCGCTCGTGAGTTGTATTAAGCGTGGAAGTTCTACTCTTGTATTCTCGTTCTCTCTATCTACCGATATCGTCTAATAAGGTGAGTCCACGGCCCCTCTTTGATTAATATTTTACTGTTTTACAATACGGGGGAGATTACATATACATACTAAGGTTAAGACACAATGACCACGGGTTATTTCATGAATTATAAACATGCCATACAAAAGTCCTCTACATTTTTACTGGACCGTTAACACTCTGTTGGGTGGCCGGGTAATAATGGTAGTACTACTGTGGACTGATTCTCCCCATGCGGTAACAAGGGATCCGTTACGCGCATGCGTTATTGACCCCTATTATATAACTAATGGCTGTTATATGGGAGGCAAACACGATCACGCTTCGGTGCCAGGACTTTTATGTTAATAACAAATGTTGTAATGTTACACCTTACAGTAGCAGTTACAATGGTATTGTGGTCTTATTGATTAAAACACTGTAATAGTTTTAATGATATCAAAACCTGTGAACTCACCAGCGTAAGCTGACCGTTCTCAAAACTATATGTAATCTCAGGTATCTAAGACAGGAATGGGAATGACGTAGGGGGACCGTCTTGTATTTGTTTAATACTTGTATTGTAAACTGTTTTGCTTCCGCCATTATAATGTAACTTTGATTATCATGTTATGAAATGGAATGTTGTTTTGGTGCAATATGAGTTGAATATTAAACCGGTTGACTCGATCCTGCTATACCGAGCGGATGACGTGGCGAACCGCTCACGGACCGGTCGGACACCTGGGGCCGGGGAGCGGGGTGTCACAATTTGGTGTGTTTTGGGCGTTTTGAGTTTTTTGCTTTTGCCCTTGGCTCTAGTGTTTCGGTGTTTGTTTTGGAGCTTAGTTTTTTCGTGTGTATGTGGTGTTTGTTCTAGTTTCTTGTTATCTTTCCTAGTTAAAAAAGATAGTTAATGTGTCTGAGTGCCTAACAAATCGAGCGTTCATCACAAAACAATTTAAGACAAGGCAATCGTTAATATGGTTTGAGATTATTAATATTAATAGCCTAAAACCCGTGTAGCACATGTGTCGAATAACATAAAAGGATATTATATATAGGAGGCAGATCCAATACATATGTTATTTGGTGCATAACGTATGTTACAATCAGAATACTAAACGTATACAAAGAAAAAATGGTATAGACGTAAAACACATTTTTAGAAAGATTCCCGTAATTAAAAAAACTTTCATCGTTTTTTTTTTAAATCGAATAACTTTTTTACGCTTTATTTTTTTTTTAAAGTTACACCATGAAATAGATAATTTTATTATCTTTAATTCGAGATAGTGTCGATATAGTTTTTTTTATTTTTTTTACGTGGTACATAATTATGTAGATGGTACGTGATTTCGTGATACGTGATTATACACTTAGTTTGTATTTTATGTGTCAATTTTAGCCGTGGTACGTAAGGATATAATATATAGGAGGCAGATCCAATACATATGTTATTTTTTATGCATAATGTATGATACAATCAGAATACTAAGGGTGTGTTTGGTATTAGGTAATGAAATGGACGAAGGAATGGAATGGACAAGGTAATGGAATGGACAAGGGAATGAAATAGATCATTACCATTCCATTGTCATGTTTGGTTACCAGTGGTAATGAAATGAATCAATACTTCATGTTATTTGGTATAAAGAAAAAGATGAATGAATGAAATACAATTTATATCGGGTCAAGGTCCTGGTCATTGCTCGGGCCATGGTTCGAGTCGTGGTTCAGCTCATGGGTCGGTTCGTGGTTTTGGTTGTGGGTTATGTGTCATGGGTTGGGTCATGGGTCGGGTTATGGTTCGAGTCATGGGTCGAGTAATGGTTTGGATCATGAGTTGGGTAATGAGTCAGGTTATGATTCAAGTAATGGGTTGGGTCATAGTTTTGGTCATGAGTCGGGTTATGGTTTGAGTAATGGGTTGGGTCATGGGTCGAGTTATGGTTCAAGTCATGGGTCGGGTAATGGTTTAGATCATAGGGTGGATAATGCGTCGAGCTATGGTTCAAGTCATGGGTGGGG
Organism: Stevia rebaudiana; assembly: GCA_009936405.2. Taxonomy (NCBI): domain Eukaryota; kingdom Viridiplantae; phylum Streptophyta; class Magnoliopsida; order Asterales; family Asteraceae; genus Stevia; species Stevia rebaudiana. Next base: position 4,533,196 of record WOUH02000017.1, on the reverse strand, counting down.
TCACGGTTTGGGTCATGAGTCAGGTTATGGTTTGAGTCATGGGTCGGGTCATGGTTTTGATCATGGGTCAAGTCATGGTTGGATCATTGATCGGGTCATTCCTTCAAGGGAAGGAATGAAAAAAAAACACCCCTCCTCAAAGGAATGAAAATCATTAAAAGATAAGGAATTTCATTTCTTATGTAATGGCATATTTCATTCCAGCCTCCATTTATGCATACCAAACGCTACCTAAACGTGTACAAAGAGAAAATGGTATAGACGTAAAACACATTTTTAGAAAGATTCCCGTAATTAAACAAACTTTCATCCTTTTCTTTAAATCGAATAACTTTTTACGCTTCAATATTTTTTTTTAAATTACACCATTAAATAGATAATTTTATTATCTTTAATTCGAGTATACTATCGATATAGTTTTTTTTATTTTTTTTACGTAGTACGTAATTATGTAGATGGTACATGATTTCGTGATACGCGATTATACACTTAGTCTGTATTTTATGTGTCAATTTTGGCCGTGGTACGTAACTATGTACATGATACGTGATTTCGTGGTACGTGATTTATACACTTGGTCTGTGTTTTATGTGTCTATTTTATGTATAATCATGTATCATGAAATCATGGACCAAGTAAAATATTATGGACCACGTAGAAAAAATGAAAAAAAATTATATCAATATTATACTCGAATTAAAGATAATGAAATCTCTATCTAATGGTGTAAATTTTTTAAAAAAACATTAAAGAACGTAAAAGTTATTCAATTTTAAAAAACGGATGAAAGTTTCTTTGACTTCAATCCCGTAATTGTAGGGAGTTACTAATTTTGAACGAGATGTTTGAAAGGTTTATTTTACGTTTTTACCCTTTTTTGTATTCACGTATCCGAAATAAGTGTAACTAAAACTAATTAATTACGAATCTGGCACCGTAATAATCTGGACAGTCCATCTAAATGATCAAAGGGCTACAATCACGCCTTACGTTTAGCGTTCATACATACAAATGAATATACATGCTACATATAATAACTAAAAAAGCAAAAGCTACCCGTGATAATCACGAATATTTATGCATGCTTACTTGTATATAACATTTGATGTTATTGTTAGAATTTTTAATAATAGATGTGTTCATTATTAATTTTGGACAAAAAATAATTAATTGTATATGTTACAATTTAGATTATTTGAAACATTGTTATAATATATTACGTGTATGAATTAAAATGATTCAAACCGGGTTGGACCTATGATGAATGAGATATCAATGTTCAAAAGTGTGTGTTGAAAATGTAATATTGTGATTAATGAGCTTAATCTCATATTAATTAAATGATAAACCTTTCGTTGATTTATAATTGTGAGTTAAGTTTGAATAGTATTCTTATCAAACAAGTCACACCCATGGCAGCCAGGAGGGTATGAAGCACCCGACATGCACCATGCGTCCGCGAGTGGGACTAGGCTTCGGCTCGAGCTACATGGCGTTTTGCGCACTTTGCACTTCGCACGCTTGCATAACCGCGAGCCGCTTGAAGCTGTTTTGATACCTGTTTTGAGAATAGATATTATGAAAATTAATAACAACATGCTTCCGCTCAATCAATTCTGATTTACTAAATAATGAGATTAATTAAGGATTTAAAAGAGTTCATATCGGCTACTATGATTCCCAACACATAGGTCATCAATTGGAAATAGTGGGATCATAAATCGATACTTCATGATCATCCAGTACTCCAAAGCCGACATATGTTGCCCCAAACATTCAATGAGGATGACTGTTACGAAATCCACATTCCAACACCTTTTTTGACAATGAGATAGATCGAACTTCATTCTCAAACTCTGAACGATTCTACTAAATAAGGCACTCGTTAAGATATGCTGAGCTTTAGGGAGATGATGTCCTTAGTAACTTGCAAAATCTCTGGTAAAAGCTACAAAATCCCCTAAAAAAGCTTAGTTGTGATGGTTTCTTTTTGCCTTTGTGTAATTAGTAACATGATTTAGTGGAATTTATGATTGATTTAGTTTGATTATAGGTTTATCAAGAACATCATCCATTTTTTGATATGAAACTGCAACTTAACTAATAACTAAGAGCATTTACAGTAGCTTACTCATCCTCATTTGTACTTTTTCCAATTAAATAATATTTTTTCATACCTTTATCATTATCTATTTCTGTCTCATTCACTTACAACCACTTTAAAAAACTATTAAAATAACATCATTACCTTTTCTCTCTCATACAACAAAATCCCCATCTCTATATTTTTTTCTAAATTTGAGGGAAAAACAAACAAAACTCCAAATATTTCTCTATTTTCTACTCACAAACACTATCAACCACACCTTAAATTATGCAGATTCCTCTCACATTATTTTAGGGAAACTACTGCAAATGCTCTAACGGTTTTGAATTTGTTGAAATCAAAAAACATGAGGACGCATGCTCCTATTCAGACATGGCTCAGTCAAACCACATGGATTAAACTTACAGTTACTCAAGATAAAAAAAAAGTATTAAAAAGTAAATTAACGTAATAAAATAAAATATAATAAACACAAAATAAAAATCAATCGGACCAGAAATGTAATCCCCAAATTTCAACATCCCGTACTCTTCCCACCCTCATCTCTGACAATCCATCCACCATGCTCCCACCATCTCCGCCGTGCACCGCCGTCCTCCTCCTCCTCCTCCTCATCACCACCACCCCTCTTTCCGCCGGCCAACAACAATCCGATCTGGATTCCGACTGCACCAACCGCTGGATCCACATCCGCCACCTCCCACCACCATTCAACCTCGACATCCTCACCAACTGCTCCGCCGACCACCACCCCTTCTCCGGCGACTTCTGCCCGTACACCACCAACCACGGCCTCGGTCCCAAAACCCACAACCAATCCCACTCCTGGTTCCGCACTGACACCCTCCTCCTCGAACCATTCTTCCACAGGCGCATGCTCGAATACCCATGTCTCACCGCCGATCCATCCGCCGCCGACGCCGTCTACCTCCCGTATTACGCCGGTCTAGACTCGTTACGCTACTTACACGGCCGTGATTACAACTCCTCCGCCGAACACGGCCTCCACCTTTACAACTATCTCCGGCGAAACTCGCCGGAGATCTGGAACAACCACCACGGTCACGATCATTTCCTGGTATTAGCTGGATCCGCTTGGGATTTCAACCAACCGCTACAAAATGATCCGCGATCATGGGGTAGTTCATTTCTGCAATCACCGGAATTCTTCAACATAACTGTTCTAACACTCGAATCAAGAGCTTACCCATGGCAAGAACAATCAATTCCGTATCTGACATCATTCCATCCACCAAATTTAGCTTTATTCGATTCATGGATCAAAAGGGTTTCTAGATCTAAACGATCTACATTAATGTTGTTTGCAGGTGGTGGTGGGATTTCATCCACACCCAATGTTCGTAGGAGCATTAGATTAGAATGTAACAATACTACTGTTTGTGAGTTTATTGATTGCTCTAATGGGGTTTGTGAACATGATCCGATTAAGATCATGAAACCGATGTTACGGGCTAGTTTCTGTTTGCAGCCACCCGGTGACACCCCAACGAGGCGGTCGACATTTGATAGTATTTTAGCGGGTTGTATACCGGTTTTCTTTGAGGAATTATCGGCTCGAAAACAGTACGGGTGGCATTTGTTTGAAGATCAGTATGATGAATTTTCGGTGATGATACCGAAAGAGGATGTGGTGTTTAAAGGTGTGAGTGTGGTTGAGGTTTTGAAGGGTATTTCTGGAATTGAGGTGAGGAGAAAGAGGGAGAAATTGATTGAAATGATTCCAAGAATTATTTACAGGAAGCATGGGAGTTCATTGGGGTTGAAGACGAAGAAAGATGCGTTTGATATCGCGATTGAAGGTACGCTTCAAAGGATTAGAAACAGAGTTGAAGGTTTCGGTGATCAGTGAGAAATTTTGGGAATTTTGTTTGTAATTTAAGATGATTATGTTTATTAATTCGGTTGGGTTTGTAGAAAGACCTCACCTTTGAACAATTCTGCAAGAATCTGGTGTTTTCAAATAGGCGATTTGGTTCATCATTTTAGGGGAAAATAAGAATGATCAGATATCAAAAAGGTGGATTTGGTTGATCTTCTTGATGACTTGTGGATGCCCAACAAAAAGAAACAAATTGATATATGTTTTAGGACTTTAATCTACAATCTACACTGTAATTTGTTGATTTTGGAAGTTAAGAAATGCATTGAATTAAAGACGGTTTTTGTTGTCTAGTAAATGTTTGAATGTTTATGATTTTGTCATTAGGAAACTGACTATTGCATTTATAGTAAAATAAAACTTTGCCTATATATAAAATCAAACATAAACATTTGCTTCAATTCATATCTGAAACACAGAAAGATCAAATAGAAAGAGTAATTATGAGTCGTAGTTTAACTATTCATAGTGATGAAAGAGTAATTAAGAGTTGTAGATTAACTATTCATGTGTATAAATACATCAAAAAAAAGTTTCCATCGACTAGTTTACTGATCACCAAAAGCTTAAAAATACTTTATAGTTTACAGAAGGAATATAAAGTATAATGATCAACAAACTCGACTCATCAAATTCATATTGACCGATAGGTTAAGTTTTCATCATCAAAGAACAAACTTTTTGCAAGATTAAGCACAACAAATTAAAATAATCTTATTAATGTTTTTGGTAGTTCACAACTAAACAAAACAAAACAAAACTAGATGAGATTTAAGATTTTGGAAACAATGTACAACATCTTTCTTAATTCTTTCTTTCCTTCTCACTCTCACCAAATAACTTGAAGTATACAAAACAATGGTTAAAAAGACAAATCTAACCCCATCTAAGGATAGCAGAACCCCATGTAAGACCAGCACCAAAACCAGCAGTTGCTATGGTTTGACCTTGTTTGACTTTCCCGCTTCTAACCGCTTCATCTAACGCCAACGGTATTGAAGCCGCGCTCGTGTTGCCATAGTTTTCAAGGTTTGATATCACTCTATCCTTTGGAACTTCTAGTCTTGTTGCTACTCCATCAATGATCCTTTTGTTCGCCTGCGTGTAAAATTACAAAATTACCCTTTACGTTTACTAGATTCTTTGATTCAATTACTGATCAGGTGGTAGCTGTCAAATAAAGCATTGGTGGCAATATCGACCCACTTATGAATAAGTTGACTCGGGCTATGATTCATACCTAACAGGTCAAGTTAGAGTTAATTACACAAATGGTCCCTGTGGTTTGCAAAAAGTAACGTGTTTGGGTACTGTCAGTTTAAAGTAACATGTTTTGGTATAAAAAAAGTATTATTTAATTGAAAAACGTACAGATAAGGATAAGGAACCAAATGTGAATGCTCTTATACGATTTAATAGATTTAATAGGTTTTATGATTTCAATTTTGTAACCAGTTTGGTTATTTAGGTTTACTTTCGTTAAATTAGGGTGAAACAACCAAAATAACCTTTGAATCTTCACCCCTTACACTTTGACTACTCAAAAAGTCAAAGGCTTTTTGGTCATTTCACCCTAATTTAACAAAAAATTAACTGAGTCAACCATAATACCCAAACTCCTTATAAAACTGAACACATAAAACCAAAACCTATTACATTAAACCTTTAGTATCCAAATCTGTTACTTTCAACAAACCATTGGGACCTTGTGGGTTATTAACTCAAAATTTTATTAAAATTAGAAAGGGTCGAAAATCGCTCACGATTGACGGTTTATTGTTAATGCATTAGATGACTCACTAAATATTTGTAAGAGGTAAATAAAAATTGAAGTAATACAATTTGTGTAATCATATTTGAATCACTAACTATTTGCAAAAAAATTTAAAGCATTAGAGTAGAAGTGTTTCAGGTAGGCTATACAAACATTTACCCTTTTTGACCTGTTATCTAACCCACCCTTTTTACTATCTCCAAAAAAAGGAAACATGAGATGCATTGTGTGGGACCCACGAAAAATACGGGTTCATACCTGATGGAGCAGTAACCAATCGATATCTGAACAGTTAAGACCTGCGTTTGCTAGTGACGCCTCGATTGTCTGTGGCACAACACTAACCGCGAACCGAAAAACTTCGGTTCCATTCATTTTTATACATGAAAAAGAAGATTGGTTTGGCGGGAAACCCATAACCGAACCATTTGTACCCAATTCATGGTTTTCTTCATTTTCTTTGATTCCAGCATTCAGATGCCTGTTGAGAAGGAATATAAATAATTTCACATTGTGACTTTACCGCGAAATTTAAAATCTGTTTTTAAGAAATTATAATCACCTGTTACCGTCACCATCACTGTGCAAGTCAAAACCAAATAAACCGTCCTCTTCGCTATCACACGCCTAAAAGAAATGCAAAAATTGGGTAGAGGGTCAAATTAGTTTTGGGTTTGAATTAAAACGGGCCAGTTTTCAAATGGGGCGAAACACAAGGGTTGTAAACACAATTCCATATTTCCTTCTAGTTTATTTAAATAATAAATAACTTTTTATTAAAAAAACAATAGTTTCACAACAATAATCTGAATTTAGAATCAAAATGATTTAGGAGGCTGTATTGTATGCATCAAAATATAGATGTTGGGTAACTTTCAAGTTTCAAGGCGTTCTCTTTTCAACTAAAAGGTTCTATTTGACCCGTTTTAGTCAAAACAAAACTCAATACAAATTGACACTTCAATTAAATAATATGAATTCATAAACGAGTGTTCGTAATACCTGAACCAAAACAGCACCAGCAGCATCACCAAAAAGAATGCATGTTCCTCTATCGGTCCAATCAACATAACGTGAGAGTGAATCCGCTCCAATCACAAGTACATTTTGGAAACCACCTCCTGAAATCAAAAGTCAACATGGTCAAATTTACCAACATGTATCATTTTGACCTCATAACTTGAAAATTTTACCCAAAATCAAAACACGTGTAGTTAAAGATGATTACCACCAAACAAACATTAGACCAAAAACAAAAACAAAAACAAAAACCAAATTAAAAATAATATATATTTTTTTTTTACCAAAATCATACATTTACCTCGAATATAACATGAAGCAGATACAAGGCCCAATACAAACCCGCTACAAGCAGCTGTGATGTCAAAAGCGAGTGGATTTCCTTTGCATCCAAGTGCTTTTTGAATCTAAAATAAGAAAATAAATAAGAATCATTAATAATATTATAAGTATAAAAGGAAAAATGCGATCAAGAAAAAGATTTATGATATTAGTTATACAGGAAAAACAAGATTAATCCACGTCATCAGGTTCAACCTGAGGAGCACCACCAAAAAGATCTTCTGGCGTTGATGTGCACAACAAGATAAGATCCACGTCATCAGGTTTCACTTGTGCCATTTCAAGTGCTTTTTGTGCCGCCTTTGCAGCCAGATCAGTCAAACTTTCGTTTCCTGTGGTTGACCACACCAGATTACAGCCATATTATGGTAAAGATATGCATAGATAATGTATGCCATAAGAATTAAAAGAAAATGGTAATAGTTAAATACAGTGGTAACTTTGTAAAATACTAAACATGTTTCACAAGTGTTCCAGTAAAGTCACTCAACTTTCCCTAAGTGTTTCAATTTTATGTAATTATTTATAAATATTTAAATTTTCTAAAATTGATTGAGTCGAATGAAAGATATATGAATATTTGTTAGTAATTAATGAATATTTATTTCTAATTTGACTTAAATTTTACAATTATGAGACTTTGTTGTTATTTCATGATTCATGAATTTGTTATTTTTACAATTGCCTCATAATTCGAGTTAATTGAAAAATAAAAGTTTTCACTTTTTTTAAATCAAGATTCATATATGTTCCATTTGCCTCAATCAATTTTAAAAAATTTAAACAATTTTAAAAAATACATATTGGAACACCTAGTGAAAGTTGAGTGACTAATATACTAACCTGTAAGAATTCGTCGATTGCGAATTCCAGTTCGGGCAGATATCCATTCATCACTGGTATCAACAATTTTAGCAAGATCATCGTTAGAAATTTGGAGATGAGGTACCGCTGATCCACACCCAATTAGTTTGCACCCTTTGCTTACAAGCCTGTAAATTTATCAAAATTTGAAAAAGAAAACAAAATCTTGAATTGGCAAATTTCGTTAATTCATATGCAACTACTAATACGGCTAAACAACATTTGATCAATTTCATCATTACCTCAACATAAACTCAATATCACCACTAAAACAATTAATAACTGCATCAAAGAAACTTTAAAAAAAAAAAAAAAAACTACAAGGGTATGCAGTATCTTGGGTCTTAACTCTTAACTTTAAACAAAGATTCTTTTATATAGCTATTGTCACATCTGGTGTTTTTTAAGCATAGTTTATTCTACAAATCTAACTAAATAAACGAATTTGTCATAAAAGTTAAATGAATCCGTAAATTACAAATGAGAAGATCCACATGATGAAAGCAAACTGACACAACATATGTTCAAATTTGAATATGAAACTCTACGGTCCCAAATGAAAAATGACATTACATGACCTAAATACCTAATGCATTGAGCATTGAGCATTGAGCCTATGAATAGATACAAGAGTTTGAAGCTAATCTTAGTTTTTTTACCTCAAAAGTCAAAATGCATATAAAATAGCAGCATAATTATTGCATAAATTGATTTACATTCCAGAAAACTCAACGTAAACACAAAACTTAATTCGATTACAGATTACATAAAACCCCCATGAATAAGAAGCTAGAACTAACCTGCGCACTCGAGATTCAGAAGGGGATAAACTCTCAACTCCTTGAGACGAGCTTGAGCAGCGAATCCTTTTCGAAATTACATCAGAATAACAAAATCCAGAACGATTTAAACCTACAGATGAAGAAATCTTCATAGTTGGAGTAAGAAACCCAGATGCATGCGCCATTTACAGAGCAATTAAGATCCAATTTGAAGCTAAAATCTCAAATATGGTTGTTGATTTATAATGGTGAAGCATGAATTGATTACAGATGTAAATGGATTGAAGGATGAATCATTGACAAAAACGATGATTGATTTGTGTGATTGTATAGCTTACAATCTTCGGAGCAGTCGAAGCAAATGAGCAGAAGGTAACTATGACAACTGCAATCTGAGGAAACTCCGAGGCGAATAAACAAAGATATAAACTGTGGATTTATAAATATACAAAATCCGTAATTTTACTCTCAACTCTTTTATTTTGTATCTTTGTTTTTTTTATATTTTAATTTGAACATAATAAAACAACATAATTAATGATCGTTTTATGAACGGGGCCTACTACGTGTCATATGGTGGCACCAAGATCTAACGGTACCAAGTTGTATAGGCAACTAAACAAGGTCTTTTTATCAAATAAAAGGAGGTTTAAGTTTTAAATTATTTGTAAACATTGCAATAAACGAGTGTTTATTTAGTTTTAAATTAACAGAGATGACATAGAGAATACTAAAAGATTATAATTTCAAATTATATAGATTACAACGAAATTAAAACTAATATGCAAAAACTATATAGAATCATGAACAAAATAGAAGTATTCAAAGTATTTTGAGGGGTGTCTAGCTTAAAATCTTATATCACATATTACTTCTACTTTAAGTGGGCTTCTTGCCTTCTTGTTGAGAGTATTTAGTAACATACTGCATCTTACCAGAAATATACATTAAAATATCTTTTGAGTCTAACCATTTAGTGAGGTCGCATATGTTGCATATATTAATCCGTCAAACTTTCTTTAACAGCAACATGATTTTATTAGTTATCTTCTAACCGGAAGAGAAAAAAAAAAAAACAAATGTCAACATTGTAACAAGGATCTTACATAGCTTTTCATGTCTTGTAACTGACAAACAGTAAACCAAATTTATGCCATAAAATATTCATAAATGTGCTAATTTTGACCGGTTGGAATCTTACTGGAAGTTCATCAGAGCTCGCTTGGACTGCTACGAGCCATTTTACACACATCTCGTCTCTTCTGAGCACTTAGGCACGCACCCTAGGTATCCTTTAACAACTACGATTTACACATAAATGTGTTATTTGTGTAAGTAATTAACTTTTATCATGCACATATTGGAATTCAAGGGTAGTTCTATCAAGAATAATCTCATGAGTCATGATGCTCACCATTTTGATTTTAGCACTGTGAAAGAATAAAGATTGGTGGCTAAAACATCATTTGACAATCAAGGGATGTTAATTGAAGATTGGGTTGCTAATAGGTACGTTATCATGGACGACAAAGGAAGGTGCAATGAACAATTGAAGATTGAGGAGAAGATTGGTGATGATGATGCCCTTTGGACATCGCTTCTAAGGGTGTCGCACTCGGACCACGTTGATTAGGGCTTCGCCCTTAAGAACAATAAAATCTCAAACAAGTGTGCTTGAATTCCCTAACTTGTTTAACGAATACTCCTATTAACATTGGTCAACAACTTTAATAAGATTGCACTAAAATATCTAAATATAATATATGTAGAACGGATTACAATTTAGGAACTTAAGAGCATTCACATGTGATTTATCATTTTTTGTAAGGGTTCTACTAAAATTTGATGTTTGATGTACGTGGTTTTTAATAGAGGGGAGAAAAAAGTTATTGTTCTCTTTTATGATTAATAAAAAATATGAAGATAGAGATTTTAATGCATCAGAGAAAAAAAAAATGTAATGATATTATTTAAATAGTTTTTATGTTGTTGTGTATGAATAAAGGAGAAAGATAATAATAAAAGGTATTATTTAATTAAAAATGTATATATGTGAATGGAGAAGTTGGTGTGACTCCTCTTACTAAAAGTTGAAAGTGGAATTCCCAATAATTTTGTATAAAAGTTAAATAAAAGTACGCAATGAAATTAAATGATTTGATACAATCTACCATTGTAAAGTATCACGTCAACTACTTTTAGCTTTTTTTGTGTTAACAGCCAAAATTTTTATAAAACACCGAACACTTGCAAATTGCTAGGTTACAAAACACCATATAATTCAACTCTAAACGCACACCAATTCTCTCACTCCAAACTATGCATTTTAATACATAGGAAGCTTAATCTTTTCACTTCCTCAAGGTGTGGCTGAATGGATGGTACACTCGATTTCTTAAGTTCCATATAAACCAGCATGATATTATACAATTGCGTGAATTAATTCCTTCTTTAAGCTCTCAAATGGTAAAGCTTTGTGCACGCAAAGAAGATCCTGAACATCGAACACAACGACATGTGAAATGTTACACCATTGCGAGATATATTGCAAGTTATTTGTGCGATCCAAGATCCAGTTAGTAGGTGGTGTGTCGTTTCTTCATCCGAAAGACATAGTGGGAAGGTTGTTGATCCCACATTAACATTACTTTTGGCCAGTGCTATTTGCGTTAGAATTTTCCGCATTTTTGCCCTCCAAGCAAATACATTTTCCTTTAAAGGTACCCACTTCGACCACTTAAATTTGAAGCCCAACTGGGAGTCCTTTGGGGTCAAGTTAAGACGTTCATTTATAGCTTTCATCGAGAAGAGTCCATCTTTTGCTCCCAACCAACGCCATTATCAAATATGAGTTTTCAATCATTTCTTCCATCTTGTTCCCACGGTGGAGTTCACAAGGCCAATTCCATGCTACTTTTAGCTAAATATGTGTTTCTACTATGTGGCAAAGTACATCATATCAAGTACTTTTAGCTTAAGTTTCACTATGCATTAGACTATGTGGTACACCTCTTGAGTGGGCGTGAATCAAGCCCCACCTACGTCCCACTGCCCCCTCCCCAAGTGAGTGGGTGTTGGCCCCCTCGCCGGGTATAGCCAAGTCGGTGCCCTTTTTCCACCAATCTTAATCTACCATCTCACCCTCCTTCTAAAAACCCACTCAGACTCACACTTACTTGGGTATTCCCCCCCAATTGAGTGGCCAAGTGACTTCTTCTTTTTCCTGCATGATGCCTACGTGACACACTCACTTGCACCTACTTATCCGGACATATCGCATAGTCTTAGCTTGTAATTTCCTTTCATGTACACGACATATATTAAATGGCTATCGAAGAAAGAGTGCTTGAGAGAGAATTTTATTATTGATTAACGTATTTAAGTTTAATATTTACTTTTGAAATGACATTTGAATTTTGATAAATGGTATGACTGATACGTCAGTCACGTTGAAGTGTTACAAACTATAGGGTATGCGTTGTGGTTGAAGGATCAAGTGGTTGTGCCACGTATGTGTCACGTAGGCAACCACTTGATGATGGTTTGGGTGGAAATGCATTGTGGTTGTAGTCTGGTTATGATAATGATTGATTAATGATTAATTTAATTTTTAAATTTGTTTTTTTATTATATAAAAAAAGAAAAACGTCTAAATAATAAAAAACAATAACGCTTCATTAATCTTAAAATAAAAATTACAATAATATATAAAACGTAACATTAATAAAAAAAAGACATAGATTAAAAAAAAATCCACAAATGATCAATCAAATCGGCTTTGAGATTCATATGTATCTCGCTACTACGAACCATTTGCCGATTTTCTAGTCTTTGTTCGTTGGTAATCTCCAAATTTTCGACTAGATCTGGATCGTCATCTTCAACGTACTCACAAATTGCGCGTCCGATATCCTCTATTATCATGTTGTGTATAATCAAACATGCGTAAATTGTCGCCCGAATTTTTTTTGGTTTCCAGGCACGTGTTGGATTCTTAATAATGTGTCATTTTCTTTTTAGGATACCGAATGCTCTTTCGATGTCTTTTCTTGCTGATTCCTGGCGTTCTTGGAAATAAAGACGCTTTTCATCGTTGTTTTGTGTCGTGATAAATGATTTTATCAGGGTTGCGTATTCTGGATAAATACCGTCAACTAAATAATAGCCGTATTTATATGTATTGTCGTTACATATAAACTCCTGTCCTGGCGCAACGCCCTCAACAAGATCGTTAAATACCGGTGATTGATCTAAAACGTTGATATCGTTGTTGGATCCGGCAACACCAAAAAATGCATGCCATATCCAAAGATCTTGCGTGACAACCGCTTCGAGCATAATACTTGGATTACCATTATCGCCTCATTGAAATTGGCCACGCCACGTTGTTGGACAATTCTCCCATTCCCAGTGGGTACAATATATACTGCCAAGCATTCCCGGGAAACCGTGGTAAGCTTCGTGATGCGTATATATTTGTTGGATGTCCCACCAATTCGGTTTTCATAAGTATCGGTCAGCATAAAGCGCAATGATCCCTAAACGTTTGGTTATAATAATAAAGTGAGTATAATTTACAAGTAAGAATTAATTTGAGTTTATAAATAGCACTTTTATACCTTTGCTAAACTTGTATAGACTCTCACGCGCGGTTCTTTCTGACATTTGAAGATACTCGTCCCACGAGTCGCTACAAGTGCCGTATCCTAATTGTCTAATAGCGGCCGTACATTTTTGAAGATTAGAAAACCCAAGTCTACCTCTACCGTCAAACCTTCTTTGGAAAAAATCAAACTTTGCCTCCAAATCATAAGCTATCTTCGTGAAAAGATCACGACTCATCCGAAAACGCCGTGAAAAAATATCATCGCCATATACCGGGTCTTGAGAAAAATAATTAGCAACTAATCGTTCGTGGGCAGAAATACGGTCTCGGTTTAACTGTTCTCTACTACGTACAATGGGTCTCGTTATTTGCTGACTCACAAACACAGTTGTGGCAACAACGGCTTCTACAACAAGGTCGTCATCGTCGCTGGAATCGGTCTCGATTGGGGTGGGAATTGCATTTTTTGGTTGATAGAAAATGAGGTTTATTGGTTAAATAATGGGTAAGAAAGAATAAGGTTTGAGTTGGTTTATATAGGGGATTGGATGATTATTATTTATGATTTATATTATTATTTATTATATTATTATTATTTAATTGTTGCCAACGGTTGGATGCAACGTTCATTTTTTTAAAAGGCAGCCGTGAACCCAACCACGTGGGGTTGGATCACGCCCCAGCAACGCCTGGGCGGGGCGGTGTGCTGGGCGTGGTTGCAGCCGGCGACGCCCCCACCACGACGCATACCATATGGTCTAACGTGGACCGGGTATTTTCTTCTGACACCTTGACCAGTTGACACCTAGATGGTATGCTATGTAATCTAAATATGAAATTTTAATTTAATCAAATAAGTTTCATTTAAATTTTTTTTTTTTTAATGGAAAAACATTGATTTTAAATAATAATTATTATTATATTAGTTAAAATCATATAATAAAACAAATATATAAAACAGAAAAATAAGTATATTAAACGATTACATAAAATGTCAGGTTGTAACATCTTTTAAATCTATAAGATTTCGATTGATTCAAACTTTTAAATCATTTCTAATCTATTTAATCTTTACAAACGAAATCTGTATACAGATATTTTTATACAAAATTCGAAATCATTTAACTAATCTTCCAACAGGCAATTCAATAAAATCCAATAGCTTTTTCGAATTTTATATTGTTTTATTTAATAAAAATAATTCAGTTATGTAAATTTAAGCTATATCATTTACATAATTTCAATATATGGTTTTATAAGCTAGTATTTTAGATTTACTCCAAAACAATTATCCATTTATTTTTCTAGTTATGTCCGGGTCACCAAAACTTTAGAGTCACGCTTAACACATATGTTTTTCAAATCTCAGGAATACTTCATAAGGCAGAAAGATGGTCAAACATTAAACTCAGAGACTCAACGACAAGCAATCACTCGATACATAACTGCAGCTGTAGAACGAAGAGTATCACATGTACATTCTAAACTCAACAATTAACATATACATATAGAATTTATGATGTACATCGACGCGTATAACTTATATTATACATATAGGGGTTGAGGTTAGATGTGAGGAGTCGAAACAGGTCAGGACTACTATCAGATGTTACAAGGGTATTTCGGGAAAATGGGCTGTCAATTGCACGGGCCGAGATCAGGATACACGGGGAGAAAGCAATCGGTTCGTTTCATGTCACGGATGCTGCGGGTCGACCAGATGTGGATCCGGTGATGATCGGGTCGGTGATGAAAGAAATGGAGAAGTTTAGGGGTGTGGTTTTGGTGGCTAACGTGTCGTCAAGTGATAATAATACGGAAGAACACCAAATAAAATCGTCACTAGGAAAGTTGTTTTGGTCACAAATCGAAAGACTTTCGAGCAAGTTTCAAACCCTAAAGTCATAATGTCACAATATAAGTTTAGAATAAAAAAAACTCATTACCTAGATACTAAAGGAAATAGGATCATTTCTAAGAGAATACAACAATAGTATTAGGACGTTTCAAATAGTTTTATAATTGTCTATAAGTCAATTAGTCTTTGAGAACCATATGTAACAACATATTTTAATAGCTTGTACAGTGTAAATAGAAAAATAGTCATATAACTTACGATCTTATAACATTGACATTCTCTTATATATTCTCTTGTATATGTCAGTTCGTGATGTGATATATTGCCATCTTAAACCACTAAATTTATATCAATTTTTCGGTTTATATACATCATTTATCTATGAGAATTAAGAGTTGAGTCTCCAGTTAATATCCTTTTCTAAATTTTTTAATATTCATGGTCTGTAATTCAATATATTCTTATATGTCAAAATTATAACAAAAGCTCTCGTAGCTCAGTTGGTTAGAGCACCCGTTTAGTAAGCGGGAGGTCTTGAGTTCGACTCTCAACGAGAGCAAATACTGTTTTGTTATAATTTGTTGAATACCTAGCTTATTTAATTTATAATTAATACTCACATATTTTTTTACAGCAGTTAATGCACACCCTATTAAAATATACTCTTTAAGTATACATCTATTGCTCTCTTTATATTTTGACGAGAATAAACACTACATCGTACCAAACCAAAAGCTCACTTTGTATTTTGATAAGGATAAACACTATATTTTACTAAACTAAAAAACCATAAGGTCCACATACTGCCCTCTTTATAATCGATGAGTATAAACACAATGCCAATATATCATAAAGGAATCAACAATTTACATTTATTTAATTCTATATATTACAAAATAAGAGTAAAATACTTTGATGGTCCATGTGGTTTGCTAAGGTTTGACTTTTGATCCCTAGTTATAGTATCTACTTATAGATACTATGGTTATGGTCTCAAACGTTTGACATTTTAAACACAATGGTCTTTAAAGCTCACTCGAGTTAGAACACATATGGTTCGAAACTTGAGCCCAAAAACCAAACGTATTATAAACCGTCAAACATTTGGGTTAATAAGATCATTTTTATATCTAGCGACCAAAAGTTAAATTTTAGCAAAATGCAAAAGACATCAAGGTAATTTAATCCAAACTAAAAGTTGTTGAGCAAAGGATATTGCATTGCATTGCATACATAACGAAGTTTTTCCAAGGTTCATAAAACTTCCATTTTATTCCTGCTAAAAGATCTTCTAAACTTTACAACAAAACACTACTACTTTAAGGCATCCATTACAATTTTATTCCAAATATATTTTCACATCAACACCCTTCAACGTCCCTCCATTTCAAGTACACCAACCCAGCGCGATAATGCGTATACGCGCCCGCCACCACAAGCACATGAAAAAGATTGTGACTGTGACCCGCGATATCAAACTTTCCGGGCATCCATCGTTCGGGTATCCTCGTTGCATAGATTAAACTACCCAACCCATAAAACGCACCCATCAAGATCTCATATCCGGTTGTGTACAACGCCTCGGGTTGGTTCCAAAACAAGACAAGCTTGTGAAATATCGGTCCCGCACCCGACAACCCCATCCCGAGGAAAAGCGCGGTCCGAATGATACGGTACTCGGGTCGGTCAAACACGGGTAGAAGTGAGACCATGATTGTCGTGATTCCTAAGAGGGTTATGAACCCGAGGTAAAGGTTGCAAAAGAACGGGTGGCACATGAACGAGTAGTAAACGGGTGGGTAAAATGAGGTGGAGATTAAGGCGGCGATACCCGCGTAATCGAGGCGGAGCATGATGTACGAGAGGCGTTTGGAGTGGCAACAAAGCAAGTGGCATAGGCTGCTTGCTAGTAGACAAAACATGGCCCCACCTAAGAACGCGAAGAATGGCCATCGCGCTATGGGTCGGGTCATTAATGGTGCTATTATGTTCGCCAGGTCTTCCTTCATACTTTGCTGAAAAGGAATTACGAAAATGTCAGAAAAATCCGCAAAATTATACTTATAGACATATAGTATTATTACTATTAGACCTCCACAATAAGAATTTAACCCGTTTATCTAAACGAGTCAAAAAGGTTGACGGGTGGTAATCAAAGTCCTGACCATGTTAAACATGTCAGTTGTTGTAATAATAGTGTTAAACATAGTTGTCGAAGGCGCAAGGCGCTTAAAAAGCGAGGGTTTTTTTAAGAAAGACGCATAGTATAAAAATGTCATTTTAGGGGTTTTTAGACATGTTTTATGTTTCTTTAGGTTTAG
>WOUH02000017.1:4498203-4515522 GCA_009936405.2 Stevia rebaudiana | reverse complement strand
TTAGAGATGTAGGGCTTAGCATTAGGGTTTAGATTTATGGTTTAGCTTTTAGGGTTTAATGTTAGTTTTTTAGGGTTTAATGTTAGTTTTTTAGGGTTTAGCCTTATTTAGGGTTTAGATTTCGGGTTTAGGTTTTAGGGTTTTAGTTAGGGCTCGAGAAGACGGTTATAATGTCGAATGAGGTCAATCGGAGTTTGTTTGACCCAACTTTTTATATTTTTTATTCGACTTTTTAGACTTTTTTCACTTTTTAGCCTAACTTAACCTTTGGTTTATATATGTGTATATATATATATATATATTATAATATGAAAAATAAAAAAATAAGTAAGTAATCAATCTTACAAAGTATGCATTTTATATGTGTTTAAAGTTAATCTTTATTTTTATACTAATGTGTAAAAAATGGACTTTTATTGAGCTGAGCTTAAGCTCAACTGTTCAGCTCGAAGTAAAAAATGAGTTGAGCTGTCTCAGCTCAAAAAATGAACGAGCTGGCTTTTGTGAGTAGAGAGATTTAGAGAAAATGATGAAACTAGTAAAATATAGAGAAAAACAATGTTTATTATAGTAAATATGAGAGGAAAAAATGTAGTGATAAGTGTATAAAAAGTTATTATTTGTTTGAACTGGAAAGAAAGATAATGATAAAGGTATAAAAAATATTATTTAATTAGATAGAAGAGAGAAAATGTAGTGATAAAGATATAAAAAATTATTATATAATTTAATAGAAGAAAGAAAAAATAATGACTTTTAATGAATTATAAAGATGAAGATAGAGATACAAATGTGAGTGCTGTTATGAGTTTATGAGTGGGTGGTAGATTAGGTAAAATTTATGGGTAAATTGGTACTATTATGAAAATAAGCTATAAGTCATTATTAAAAGATACAATTTATGATTTTTGAAAAATAACTTTTTAATCCTTTCCAAAATATTATTTTTAAAAGTGTTTATGAGTTTGATAAACACTTTTTTAAAACTTATTAACTTTTTTAAAAAACTAGTAACTTAATAAGTTATTTTGCAACTCAATTTTAAACATTTTCATAGTCTAACTATATAATAAATAGGGCTAAATATTTTTTTTTAGAATTGAGAATATACACAATGCGTATATGTATCTGCATGTACCTCTGTTTCTCTCTCATCTGATGAGAGTTTGTGTTTAACAGACAAATGGATTCTCTCCTCTTGTCATCTTAGTTCTACCAAAGTCTGCTTCTGTTATCTCAGTACCAAACTCTGCTTCCGCTATCTCAGTACCAAACTCTGCTTCCGTTATCTCAGCATGTATATCGATCAATTGTTCAATTTGTGAATGATTCATTTTGCTATGTGTTTTAATTTTGTGATTGTTGACTTACAGATGGCGATTTGATCGGTTTCAACAGAATGCGAGTGAAGGAGATGCATCCGCTATGTTGCATCTCGTTGGAAAGTTCAGAAATCGGAGACAGCTCGCCGGAGCCGGTGACAGCGTTGTCGAGGTCTTATTCCGTCGCCGATATGAGATCCGACGCCCATGCGTTTGGTCGACCGTCGTCTGGATCTGATTCCGGTGCCGGAAGTGGCGGTTTTGCCGGCATACTTTATAAATGGACGAACTACGGTAAAGGATGGAGATCTAGATGGTTTGTGTTACGCAACGGCATTCTGTCCTACTCTAAGATACTCCGGTCTGAAAGCCTCGCCGCCGGAGATGACGTCAAGTTCATCGGCGATGTATCTGTTGGAAGACTCAAACGTCTCGATAGTAGGGGCACCAGGCGGAATATGCACCGGAGATCTGTTGGAATTGTTCATCTCAAGGTAATCAATCATACTACGAATCAATCAACAGTAACACAAACGCAAAATTAAATCCGAAGGGAGAAACAATTTGTTTCTGAGCTCACCTTCATTGTGAAATCCGAGCTCACCTTCATTGATCATAAATTCAAAATCTAAATCTACAATTCATCATACATGATTTAAGGGCTTGATTATACAGAATAATTTATTCAAATTGAGATGAACATGTGATAGAAAATGGAAAAAAAATATTGGATTTTGAGGTCACATCAAGAGGGCCTCACAAAGTGGCTAGCCAATAGGCCTACCTATTTATCTAATAGTGTGACACTAGCACATTTTGTTCTCATTTGATCAAAACCCGAATTAGTTTTTTACTTTGTCCTATTTTACCCTCATTTCATATGGATCTTGTCTTTTGGTGAATTTCTTTTGTCTGTCTCTTTCATTTTACCCAGTCTATACCAAGACTGCATATATATATATAATTATACATATATATAAAAATTTATGCAAATTCAAGTCTAACAGGATTATCGTGCACTATTTCACTTTCTTTTTGACAACTTGAGCTTGAATTTATTTTGGGTCTGAAAATGACTGAATTAATTGGAATTGGTGGCTCAAAGATGATAACTTTTTATCAAACAAGCTTTATGATTGAAGAAAAAGGTTAAGTTGACCACACAAGAAGAGATCTGTTTGGGCATTTTCTGATCATGTTATTGGTCAATCACTCAAACTTGATTGAATCTAATTTGAGCATCGTTTTATCCACCAACTTGTTCATCATTCTGGGGGTTGGTAGAAAGTGAAATAACTATTTGTTTGCATATGCAATAGTGGCATACTGAACTTTTAGGAGTTTGTATAAAACCGAAGAACAAACTTCACCTGGAATAATTTAAATTATTGAAGCAGATCTCATCATTCCGAGAGAGCAGATCGGATAGTAGACGGTTTTATATATTTACTGCTACAAAGACACTTCACTTAAGGAGTAGTTTGAAGGAAGAAAGAGTTGCTTGGATTGAAGCTTTGTCTTCTGCTAGAAACCTGTTTTCTCTTAGAAAATTGAATGATAAATTTCCAATTATACCCTCTGATATAAAACTTTCAACTGAAAGATTAAAACAACGTCTACTTGAAGAAGGCATTAATGAGATACTAATCAAAGATTGTGAGCAGATTATGCTCTCAGAATTTTCAG
Organism: Stevia rebaudiana; assembly: GCA_009936405.2. Lineage (NCBI taxonomy): Eukaryota > Viridiplantae > Streptophyta > Magnoliopsida > Asterales > Asteraceae > Stevia > Stevia rebaudiana. The sequence continues at coordinate 4,512,514 of WOUH02000017.1, read as the reverse complement.
AAATTCAAGGGCAAGTTAGACTTTTATGTGAAGAACGGGCGAATCTACTTGATACGTTGAGGCAGATAGAGGTAAATTTCTTTTAGTTTTTGAGGTTAAAACTGTAATTTGATCTATATAATGCAGCAAGTTGTTTGTGAATTTATCAGGCTGCTAATATTGAGACAGAAGTATCTGGATATCAGTTAACCCAAAACGAGTTTTCAGATATTCAACGCGCAAAATATAGTGGTAATCTAACTATTTTTTATTCATTCTTTATTTATGTTGCTAACTTTTTATGGTTATAACTAAGTTGATGAATATTCAGAATGGAGTACAACTGAATCATCTGATGACGTGGAGAAACAAGATCTTGAAGAAGCTTCAGAAGACAAAGAAACTTACTTTTATGATACAAAAGATCATTTTCCTAATGTAATAAACCAATCTGATGTTATGAATGAAATAAAAACCAAAAAAATGAAATACGAAAGACGAAAAAAACTTCCTGATCCCATTGAAAAAGAAAAGGGGGTCAGTTTGTGGTCAATGATCAAAGACAATGTTGGAAAAGATCTGACACGCGTATGTCTACCGGTTTATTTCAATGAACCCATTTCATCTCTCCAAAAATGTTTTGAAGATCTTGATTATTCTTATCTTCTAGATCGTGCATATCAGCATGGAAAAGAGGTATAATATTGAATAATATCATTTCATGCTTAAACATGGAAATGTGCTTATTTTTAAATTAATTTTGTTGTTTAGGGCAACAGTCTTCAAAGACTGTTAAATGTTGCAGCATTTGCGGTTTCTGGATATGCTTCATCTGAAGGAAGACATCGTAAACCTTTTAATCCTTTATTAGGGGAAACTTATGAAGCTGACTATCCTGAGAAAGGTGTTCGTTTCTTTTCGGAGAAGGTTTGTTGTCATAAATAAAATTTGTTTAAATTACTATTAAATGGTTGTTAGAAATGTGCATTTGAATGTGATTGATTTTGTGATAATTAATTAATAAACTGAATCTGATAATAGCTTGTACATAAACAGGCTTGTAGGAAATAATGTTTGGATGTGTTTCTGCTGTTTAAGTTCAAAATCCAATAACCAAATGTGTTTAGGTCAACCGACAATTTTATAATTAGTAATGTATGTTTATCCTTTAGAGGATTAGTTTTATTTGAAACTGATGATTCATGATTGGACCCTTAAACAATTATGATAAATAACAATACTAAAAATGTTTATTGCAATGTGAATTCCTAATAATTGGTAAGCGCTTGCTTGAGTCTATCTATCAGATTCGAATCCAGCTTCCACTGGTTTTCCATATTTACCCCCCTTGAATTTTCATTTGTGAATTTTCATATTTATATGTATATACACGCCAATATGAATATATTACTTCAAAGTTAACTCATTTTGACCAATTTTTGGGACAAACTTTGACTTATACACAATACTAGCCCATTTTGACTGATTTTGACCGCCTATCGATTTTAGGCTATGATTAGGTGAAATCGCAACAATGGGTGATTTTTAAAAAATTAATCATGTTTATTCTTAACGATCTGCTACTGATAATGATGTCAGGTTAGTCATCATCCCACTCTGATAGCTTGTCATTGTGAAGGTAAAGGATGGAAATTTTGGGGTGATAGCAATATAACAACCAAATTTTGGGGAAGATCAATTCAACTTGATCCAGTTGGACTTTTAACCCTTGAATTTGATGATGGTGAGGTTTTCCAATGGAGTAAGGTACAAAATTCATCTCTACATTTGCTCATAATACAAACTTAGGTTAATTAATACATCTTTATGTAGGTCACCACCAGCATTTATAACCTTATTTTTGGGAAACTATATTGTGATCATCATGGACTGATGCATATACGCAGTAATCGTCACTTATCTTGCAAGCTCAGGTTTAAAGAACAATCTATTCTCGAAAGAAATCCTCACCAGGTTAATTACTTAACATGATCAAAATTCACCATATTGTGTTTTTGACATTATTGATTTGATATTTAATATGTTAATTTGAATAGGTACATGGGTTCATTGAAGATACAAATGGTAAAAAACATGCCACATTATTCGGTAAATGGGATGAAAGCATGTATTATGTAAATGGAGAGGGAACTAGTAAGACAAATAATATGGTTGATGAAAATTTATTGTGGAAAAGGCGTTTGCCTCCTGCGAATCTCACTCGTTACAATTTAACTTCGTTTGCTATCACTTTAAACGAGCTAACACCAGGATTAAAGGTAGATACGACACATTTTTATGTCTTTTATTATATATAGTTAATTACATAGATTGTCCCTATGGTTTTGGTAAAGTTACAAATTTGGTACTAAGTAGAAAATGTGCTACTTCAGTTTTCTAACGAGTTAGGGTATTCAGGCTAACTTCTGTTAAATTAAGATGAAATGACCAAAATATCTTTTGACTTTCTGAATAGTCAAAGTCAAAGGGTGAAAAGTCAAATGTTATCAAGAACCTGGCTTAATACCTAAACTTGTTACGAACTTGAAAGCATAACACCAAACTTGTTACTTTTTTAACTTGGTACGCAAACTTGTAACTTTGTCTGGACTCTGGACTATCTGTGTAATTAATTTCTTTTCAAATAAATCAGTATGTGTGCGCGTGTGTAATAATTTTATTTTTTTAATGGATTAAGGAGAAACTTCCACCCACGGATTCAAGACTTAGGCCGGACCAAAGGCATCTGGAAAACGGTGAATATGACATGGCAAATGCTGAGAAGCAACGACTGGAAACACGACAGAGAATGGTATAAATCCCTAATTTTTTTTTCGTACTTATTATTTATTTTCAATAATATGATTTTACTAACCAATACTTTTAAAATTTTGTAGTCAAGAAAATTACAAGAAAATGGATGGAAACCGCGGTGGTTTGAAAAAGATGGTGAAAACGGGACATACAAATATGTAGGTGGATACTGGGAAAAAAGAGAAGAACGCGATTGGGAAGATTGCCTTAATATATTTGGCGAATTTAGTGACGACATTGTTACTAACTCCACAGTTGCAACATGAGTTTGTTAAGGTACTAAAATATAAATCTTCTTAATCTAATAACTAATTAAGACTTACTGTATCATAAGAAGATTTTAGACGATATCTTATCTTAAAATATTTTTTTATAAATCTTAATTTTTATTACTTGTTATTTATAATTATTAAATCTTCATTATATCTTATTTAAATGACATCCAACATAGAAATCTTCAATGAAACTGTTGGTTTACAACAACCTGTGTAATACATGGATCAATAACCTAGTATAATACTAAACGTCAAATGACACCATTTTGATTGTGCAGATGGACGGTTTGGATCGCGTGGTGAACCTTAAGCTACTTTTATGATTTTCATTACAACGATATCAAGAGTTTGAGTGTTTGGGTTTGCAAATTGAGATGTGACCCCACGGCGAATGTCATATATATAGTTTAGCTGACATATTAGTAAATTGATTTAGATGAGTTTACCCTTGTATTGATTTTGATGATAGAAAATAAATTTTTCAAAAAATGCCCAAAATTGTTTAAAGAAATTGTTCAGATACTAGGTTTTAAGAAGTTGTTAGAAAAAAATGTATTTAGGAAAAATGTCTAAAGCATATAGTTGTATGGTTTAGTTTTGTGAATGCAAGTCTGTTCATATGTTTTATAATTGTTACACTTTGTTCTACTTGTTTTCTTTTGTGATGAAATTAAATTGACTCGAGTGGTCTTCAAGTTAAAGTTGTTTTCGGTATGTAACAGACAGTTGTATTAGATGGGTTCAGCAATATGATGGTTCGATTAGGCTAACATGAATTGTAGACAAAAAGGTGTAAAACAAGTTATTTCTATGTCATATATGTTGAATTTTAGTATTGCTACTTAAAAATCTGCATATATGTAGTTATTTAAGCATGTTTTGGAAATTTGTATATTTTTTTTAATATAGAATGCATCGCATTTGTGATGCGATCGCATTGCGCAACAGATTATTATATCAAGCGCATCGAGTGCATCACGCAATTTAAAACCAAGATCGAGATTCATAATGGTTTGGTCAAACTAAAATTTTGTTGGAATGTGGTCTAAGAGGCCTAACCATCATAGTGAGGCTAACAATGGTGTTTTTTTGTGTGTTAAATCAAATATTTTGGGCCGTAAAAAACAATTGAACTCCTGGACATACCGAAACAAAGTCATGTCGATAGTGTTTTGGTAAAAGCCCAAACAAGGCACGTCGTAGTTGAGACAATAGTACTCAAAATGGATTTTTAACAAGGATGTTTGTTTTACATGACTAATTAGAGGTGCACAAAAAACCCCTATCTGAAACTGGACTCGGGCAAAAAACTGGAACCGGTTTTTTTTGTATGCGTTTATCTTATACTCGGAACCGGACCCTACCCTACCCGTAGGGTATGGACAGGGTACACATTTTGAGCTCAATACCCGTATCCGGAACCATACCCAATTTGTACCCGAAAAACCCGAAAACCGGTTATTGTTTGTACCCGTACCCGGTTTATACCGGTACCTAGAACAATACCCGGTTTTTGATACATATGCATGATTTTATATGTTGGGTTTCAGATTTAACGGTTCATAATTGGCCCAAACGTTATGCTTTCAGCATATTGTTTTTATATGTTACTTGTTGAGGCTTAGGTGTAGTCGTAGCCCCGTGTGAGAAACAAAATTTCAAATTGTCAACTTCTTCATTATTCGTAGTATCATTAAAGCATATGCAAAGCATTTTTAAAAGAGACCGTTATATATATCTATGTATTTTTATGCGTATATATATGTATTACTGTTCTCCCACCTTAAGTTAGTATAAATAGTTTGTGGATGTTTGAGTTTAATCATAACACTAAAACATGTTACCAAAAACTCAAAGTCGCTCCATAAACCCTCTTAAAATGACTTTCGAAAGCATATACAAACAACAAAGCTGATGACGATGGCGACAAAGACTATTTTTTTTATACTGCATATAAAGTATCTACGTTTGGTAGGTTTTTCAATTCTAAAAATAAATATAAATAAAACATTCAAAGTATGTTTTGAGCTTTTATATTACAAATTTATCTTATTAAAAAAACACAAATTGTATTAAAAACCCAAAGAAAAGTATTGATAACCCGAAAACATGGCATTAAATAACTCGAAAACAAGGTATTAAAAACCCAAAAAACATGGTTCCATACTCTACATGTATCCGGAACCGGAACCGGTTATTACTATACCCTATTTTTTCGTCTTCAAAAAAACCTAAAACCTGTTTATAACCGGAACCAGTTATTGAAAATACATGGTTTGTGCACCTCTGTGACTAAGTACCTAAGTTATAAAAGCTCACAAAAAAGTCTACTAGTTATAATTTTAGAAAACAGCCTTTATAAACAAAGGATGTTGCGCACAAGGTAACCTCGATCTAGTTTACTCTAAATTTTACTTTATTACTTTATTTTTTATTATTTGCTTAGTAATTTAAATGTTATCTTGATCATGTTGCTTGAATATTTTGTAAATGTTAATTAATTGTTTAATATATTAGTCTACTTTTAAATATTTTGTTAATGTAACTAGAAACTTGTTGATTAATTACTTGATTGGGATTTGATTTGATTAATTAATTACTTGATTTGGATTTGAACTTGTAAATTTTGAGAATATGAATAATATATTGTTAGCCCGGCTCGATCGATACCGGACTGAAATTTAGCCCTAGGAAAGCTAGATTAAAAGATCGATTTTATTTTTGAATCCAAGTTATATTGGCATGTAGATAGTCGTGTTCGTGTAAAGTCATGAACATAGCCTTAGAAACCATTTAGATGTCACGACCATGTGAATTGAGTTCACATAGCATTGTGATCTATTGTTACAATTTTCCCCTTTGCAGCTTGGGTCACAACTATAACAGCCAAAACAATATTCTATCAAATTTCCAAGCTTTCCTAAACCTATTGAATATCCCCCCACCCCACCAAAAAATATATATATTTATTAATGACATTTCATAGTTGTATTTAACAGAATAATTGCATAGTATACACCCACTAATCTAAGCAATATGTGATAAGCATGTTTCTTTGTATAAATTAATGAGGATTGTATTTCTTAATAATAATCTTAAATTCAAGGTTTACAACTACAACTTGTGAAGATCTTGCCTATCTAGACATCGATAGGCCCCCCTTTAACATTTACATTTCCAAACATGGCATAACAAGAAAGGGGTAGAAAGAAAACATCACAAATTTAAGTTAAATATAAGCTCCAAATTTATGCATGGCCAACAAAGTCATCTTCTTCCAACTCAATACCTTCTTCAGCAAGCCTATGCTCCTTGTAGACATACCACTTTGCTCCCACAAGAAACAACCCAAAGTTCAAAATACTTAAAATTGCAAGTAACCAATAAAAGTTGTAAAGCTTCCCTTGGTTCAAGTTATCAGCTAACCATGGCTTCTTATCTCCTGTAACCTTGTGCACAATTGTCACCAAAAGCGAGCTAAAGAAGAACCCTAGCGATAATGTGCTTAAAAACAATCCGGTGCTCATCGTTTTCATCCCTTTAGGGCACTCCCTTAAGAAGAAATCAAGTTGTCCCATGTAAGTGAACGCCTCACCAGACCCTACCAATAGAAACTGTGGGACCAACCAAAAGACCGTAAGTGGGACCACCTTAGACGAATCATCTACTAACCCATGTGAACGAGCCACATTTAGTCGCTTGATCTCGGTTAGGGCGGCTGCAACCATGGCTAGTATGGATAGGAATAGCCCTACTCCTACGCGTTGAAGTGGGCTTAGCCCTTGTGGGTGTTTGAGGAACCGTTTTGCGATTGGTGCAATCATTCGGTCGTAGATTGGAACGGTTAAGAGAATGCTTCCAACAAAGAAAACCGTTAGAGAAGCTGCTGGAATTAGGAAGGATTTGCCAATGTGTCTATTCATTGTGGTTGCTTGTGACACTGAGAATGTGGTCATTTGGGCATATATGGTCCAAAACAATATTGTTGTAGCCCAAATTGGTAGCATTCTAATAACCATTTTCACTTCCTCCACATCTGTTAAGGTTGCAAGATGCCATTTATCTACCATAATCATTGATTCATATGATCTTTCGGTATCTTTTATTGCTGCCTTGTCAAGGAAACTGCCATCAAAAGAAAGAACACTATTAATTATCAATACAATGTGTTCAATTGTTTATCTCCAAATTATGGTTCTTTTAAGGTCGAGAAGTATCACACTTCTGAGTTCTCTAGTATAAGAAAAACGATATAAAATACAAAATGTAACTATTACGGCTTTTCTATCCATAGGATATAATACCCGATCAATTATTACTGGTTTGGGGATTATCAGGCATCTCTGTTTATGATCTTAAATCTTAATATTTTAAGTATCTAAAAATCCACTAAATTAGACAAGTGTCACCTATTACCGAACTCAATCCCGAATATTTCACCACCCTCAATTTACATTCATGATATCCTTCTTTTTTCTCCTACGGTAACAAACTTTACTTAAAAGACATGATGTATTAATCATTATCAAATCATTCCAGATTGATAGCTTAAAAAGAGCCCTACTAATCGATCCTACGCCATCCGCAAACTCAAAAATACCACCCGAAACTTAAATGGCGTTTAACGAATCCTCAAATGGTTGTTTAAAAGGTAGGGGACAGCGATGCAAGCCCTTGTACTCAAACGGATGTTGAGTGCAATCTGATCAAATGACCGTTTGAAAACGATGTCGGATGCATTATAGCAGGCCCTCAGAAACCTTTCATATCTTGATCGTTAGGGATATTGAATCGAGCAAAAATGTCAAGTTTGAGTTGGGATGAATGAAGTTCTTTTTCTTTTGACTGATTTATGTAATTCTCTGTAATGTGGCTTGTATCTTGGTGTACTCCATCGCTAGTATCTTGCTAGTCGATGTTTTGGTGATAAATAATATTTAAAAAAAAGGGATATTGATTGTTTAGAGTTTGTTTTTCCTAGAATAAACTTAATATTTGTTTGTTTTCGAAGGGGATGCTTGAATAGCTTAATATTATCTTTTAACTTTCGTTTTCCGAGTATATACTTATCCTCTAGTGTTTCACTAACTGGAGACAAAAAGGCGTAAATTTCTACCATGTTTTTGGCGTTAGAGGTTAAAACTACAAGACATAATATTTGGTTTTCACGTTACAAAAGAGCATCAAGATTGATTGATGCAGACTGTTTGTTTGGGACCTCATGATCGTAATTGATGATATTTGTCTTCTATTGGTACAACCAAGACACATGCGTGCACTTTGTTTGATTTTGTGTGCATGTGTTTGTGTTTTTAAAGTAATCAGAATTAAAGTTAGCTACCATGTTCATATGATCAAATTCAGTAAAAGAAATAATATCAATCTAACTAATTTCACAAAGACATGAATCTATAACACTGATCAAGTAGAGTATTATCTAACCGTTTTGAATTTGTATCATGTGTGATACTGTGATGTTAATTAGGTGGATTATTAATTCAATCAGATATTTCTTATTGATTTAGAACGGAAACAGTCGATTGACTGACACGTCCTCAAATAGAAGCTCGTATATCAGCCAATAGATCAGTTATTTCTTATCTGGTAATTAGGTATTTCATTCACGGATTCCAAGAGATATGTATGATATCGACAGAAATCTCATTATATGATTGATATCCAGGATCTAGGTGTATATATATATATATATAAATGTAATAATATTGTCTAGAGTAAATTACTCAAATCGTCCTTTATGTATATACCTACTTGCGTTTTCCGTCCTTAAGTTTGAAAAATTACAAAAATCATCCTTTATCTTTATATTTTATAATAATTAGGTCCTTTTACTAACAGAAGTTAGTTTTTCTGTTAATATTATTAAAAATGACTGTTTTGCCCTTATTAATAAAGGACGAATTATGAAAACACATACTTAATTAAAGGATGATTTGTGTAATTTACTCTTTTCTTTAAAGTTAAGTATTTTTTTTATTTTGAAATATTTTTTTTCTTTTCTTCTAATGTTTCAAGGATTCTATTTTATAAATTTTTAAAAATACTTTTTGTTCCTTTTTTTATTCTAATTTACTACTTTCTTTATTTCTTAGTATTTTAAGATATCTTTCCCTTTTACTTTTATTTTTTTAGCACGTTTTTCTCCTTTTTTATTTTGAATTCTTTAAAAATTAGATTTGTTCGTAACATAAACTACATAATTTAATATTTTAATGAATATTCTAGCGTAACAAAAATTTTATGATGACGTAATACATACTTCTTTATTTCAATGTTGAACTGATTAACTACTAACAATAGTTAATCTAATCTTCAAAGGGTTGCTAGCCGAATGCTATGAGTGTGTGCCTTTCTCATCATGTCGAAAGTTTGAGTCACACAATGACTACTAGTATAAAATCAAGAGTAAAATTAGATTGCCATTAAAAAAATTAATTTATGAAATATAAAATAATCATTGTATTAGGATACAAGGTGACTCGACTTTTATTATAATTTAACACATTATTTTTTTAACAGTTTTTATAATAAGATATTGACATAACAAAAAATATATAATCTTATAGTTTTTGTATGGTAGTTGAAACTACATTTTTCAAATTAATATCAAGGAAGAAAAATATTGTGGAAATCACAAATGAAATTTTTATCAAAAGTATATTATATTAATTAAAGCAAGCAAATATAAAAAGAATAGATTATAGACCATTCTCAAGAGTAAAATTTAAAAAGAATCACGTGCATACAAATGTTTAAAAAAAGAAAAAAATAGCCTTAAAATAAAAATAAATAAAAAGGAGTTAATTATAAAATAAAAAAAATAATAAAAGGAAGAAAAAGTTCTTTCAAGAATCTATAAAATATAAAACCTAAAAAAGAAAAAAATACTTAAATTAAAGAAAAGTGTAAATTACAGAAATCATCTTTTAAGTATGCATTTTCAGAATTCGTCCAATGGCAAAACAGTCATTTTAAAAAATATTAACAGAAAAAACTAACTTCTGTTAGTGAAAAGAACCAAATCGTTATAAAACATAAAGATAAAGGATGATTTTTGCAATTTTTTAAACTTAAGGACGAAAAACGCAAATAGGCATATACATAAAGGACGATTTGAGTAATTTACTCTAATTTAAATCAAATTTCATAATTAATTGGTTTACTCACTCGATTTAACCTGGTTATAGAAACATTCATAACAATGACAGTTTGTTTATACATGATCAATACATTAAATCATTAACAAAAGTTTGTTCCGAAAAGATTATAATCAACTTTTCTCTAATATAATGATAACAAATTTCGACCTGTATAACCTATACAGCTTATTTGATTAAAAAGTTCATCTCAGTTTATTTTTTTTGCTTTTGGACCAGGTTGGGTTTTCTTAGTTCGGTTTTTCAAACTCAAATTCAAAACCCATTTATTTTCGATCAATTTCAAAGAATCCCAATTCAATTAACAACCCAAACCAAAAATCTCAAACAAACACTCAAGCATTTGATAATCTTAAAACAATGAGTGAACCAAAATTTGTAGTAACATATCATTACACAATCTAAACCAAATGTAGTTTATTATATATAATATTAAACACTAAAACATAAACCGATTAACTAACTCTTTTACCGTATCTTAGTATCCCGGTGTGTATCGTTCAACATTAAAAGAACCACCATCTTCTAGGTCGACGACGACTCTGTCACTCATCAAATTAATCACAAACATAAATTAACCAGAAAACACAACCCAAGTTGTCCAAAAAAAATATAAAAATAAAAATAACCTTTTGGTCATTTTTTGGTGGGCCCGTTAATATCGGTTGAGGAAGAACACCATTTTCAAGGTTTTGAATGTATGGTTGTAATTTCTCTTCCAACATCTGGTTCAACTGGAAAACACACACACAACACCACATCGTTTAAGCGTTAGTGTGATGAAATTAATAAAAATAATCCTACAGATTTAGTTAATAATTACCTTTTCTTGGCGCCATTTTGTTTCCCACTGATCATCCAAAATCTTTTCTGCAATTTCTCTTTGTGCATTGAGAAGAACCGTCATTTCATACAACTTTTTTGGATCTTTTAAGTCTTCTTCACTCCATGAAGATGCATTTAGTGGAACATTCAGCTCCTGCAAACTCAATATTTGTAAAAGTCAACCCGACCCGTTTTGACCCGCGGTTAAAACCTGTTTTAATTAAAGAAACGAACACATACCCCCCAGTTTTGAGGTCGTGGTGGCGGGTTAAGTTTCATGACTTCGGTTTCTAATGCGGTTTTTGCTTTGTAGTAAGGTATGTTCTTAACAACCACTGGATCATTCCGAGCACGTTCAGGATCCATTGATATCAAACCCTAATTTCAATAAAAATAAAATTATTTAAATATTTAAAGAAACAAATTTAAGGGTTATTATTATGTCTCACTTGTTGCAAGTACTCCCATCCGGGTTTTCTTTTGGCTACGGCATCGCGAAGCTGATCATACCGCATATTTTCCTGAATGTAAATTAAAAACATGAAAAAATGGTCAATGGCAGTTTTGTAATTAATTGAAACATATTTTTGGTTAATTTATAGATAGAAAAGCATTAAAAAATATAACAAACCTTGTATTGCCACCAAATTTTCTGTTTAACTTCATCATCATATTCAAATCCTCCCATAATTTGAGGCATTGTAATCAACCAAAATGCAGCAATACTGGGGTCTTTCATGCTGTCAATAATATGCTGAAAAATATATTTTCAGGTGAATTAATTTTGTAATTTTTTTAATTTGATAATAAACTAACGAGAGTTTTATATTATGAAACCTACCTCGTAAGGATAATCCATTTTCTTCATTATGTTGTATGCTTTCCATGGAGGATCAATAATCTGCAGAGTGATAAATATTAAATACACCTTAATGAGCCCTTATAATGTATTTATATAAATAAAAGCCAAATTCTAGAACTTTATCTAAAATTGTAACAGATAAATGATGATCAATAATGCGTAAAGTACTTACATCATCAGCAGAAATCCTGACTTGTAATTTATCCTTGCATTCAGGGCATTTCATCACACCCTGTAAAATTATTAATCCAGTATTACATGAGTACAATAAAAAATATTTAAATATTATTATTATTTTAATGTGCTTACAGATCCATCACATGTGTCACAATCTTTAGTGGGTAATGGAACATTAAGATCCATGGTGGCTGGAAGATGCACAATCTCTGCTCTATTTTCAGTTATGGCATCTGCAATAGCTTCAGCTGTTGCTTTCTCTCCACTGAAACCATTTTTTAACATAATTAATTATTATAAAGCGTAAATATGGTCATAATGATATCAAGAAAACTGATTATCTTTTGCATTAAAAATGCAATTCTTTTTGATGAATTTACCTTCTTAATGTGTAGTTTTTCACTTGATACATGACTTTTCCTGTGCCTCTGCACATGGTGCACCTTAAAGCATTCCATCCATTGCAAGTTTGACAGTTTCTGCAGTTAAAGATATACAAAATTATTGCAAATATGATAATTTAGAACACTGTTAGGTTTTTATTATCATATTAATACAATAGTAAGCTACATGAACTGCTTCAACAGTTTGCTTAAATCCATTATCATTGCTTCAACAGTTTCATAAAAATACGCCATAATTGAAATATTATGCAACAACTAAACACATATTGAGAAATCAAAAAGCTATAAAAAACACTTTCAAGCTGCAAATTGAGCAAGAATTGAAGAACTATCAAATCTCCACATCAATCAGAACAAAACTCACCTTTGGCAAATCACTTTTTTACCCAATTCCAGTGCAATATCACAAGTCCCAAGAGCAGCAACCGCCTGAACATAAACTAAGATAATTATGTACACATTCAACTAAATTAGTTCTATCCTACTAAAAAAACTCAATTCACACAAAACCTAATAGGATTTTAACCTAACAATATCAATAACAATGCTCAACGATAAGATTCTAAGAAAATTGCTCGACAGGAGAGCTTGAAGATGAGCCCAGTGACCATAAAATCGTAAATTAAGCGACTGTACAGGGTAATTCAACATCATACAACGAAATGACATGTAATTCATCAAATTTGAAATCCCAATTCAACAAGTACGCTAAAAATTGACCAAAACTTACGAAGATTGCAGAGTACGAGAGCTTGGAGATGAACTCCGGGATGCCGAAACCACGAGGAGCTGAACCGGAGATGTCATTAGCGAGAGTGAACGGCGAGAGGATGATTTTGACTGGTATGTCAAGGATATAAGCCAATGGTTCGCCTAAATGTTGATTGAAGAATTTGAATTGATTGTCGAAGAGTTGCTTCGTGTTCTTCACGAACTTATCAGTTCCTTTCCCCATTGTAGGATGGGTAGACTGTCAATGGATATGGGTGACGACGATATACCCAAATGGTTTCTGGATTATGTTGTTCCGGACCAGGTTGTTTATATCCGGGGACTTGTTAGCATTGTAACCAAACAGTCAACAAACGATATATTTCTAATTTTTTTTCACTTTTGTGTGTAAATCTTGATGATTTTTTTCAATTTTATGTTTGGTTTCTATAATTTGTTGAAATTGAATATAATTATATTGTTATTTTTCTTGAACCCACAATCTTTTGGTTACAAGATATTTCACTCTTACACTAGGTCCTAACCTTCCATCCAAAAGGTTTACCATCTAATTAGAGATGTTCGTTAACTGATAACTGAACTACCATCAAATCGAATTAACCTATAACCAACGGTGATAGTTAAGGTTATTTGATCAAAGCAATAAAAAGGTTATGGCAATGGTCAAAGGTATTATATAACCAAACGTTAGTCGAACCGAATTGATACGATCCTACGGTATGTAATTGACATGTTAAACTAAATGCTTATCAAATTAACTTTGTTTAAACAGTTTGCCCTTTTCTTTTACTTTATTGAAAAATTTTAATCTTTTATTATGATTTCAATTGATCCAACTAATTCATGTTATTTTCTTTATTATATCATATGTGATTATGTTTTGGATAAGATGTGATTAGATGAATTAAAAGATCTGATACATGGCCTCTATGTTAAGATCTACAATAGAGGTTTTACAGTTTTTAAACATTTGTGTTGATGGGGATGGTTTCGATACAAACCATGTTTTTCGTAAAAACTGTGAGAACCAAAGTGTTATTATAAATAATAAAGTGCTATCATAATATC
>WOUH02000017.1:4472188-4484620 GCA_009936405.2 Stevia rebaudiana | reverse complement strand
GTTAGGTTTTTGGGGGCGGGAAAGTGTTTGCCGATACGGTTCCAACGCCGCTAAAATGAGTTCAATCGAAGTTCGTTTGAGTCGGTTTATGATCTTTTTTAAATCCCTTTTAGCCTATTTAGAATAAGCCCACTATTTAAAATAACATTATCCGATTTTTTATATCCTAACACAACATGTGAGAACTAGTATCTATCGTTTCATTGTGTTTGCTAGATTTTCTTTGAAGTTGAGTAAATTGCTACAACTATTAATCCAGACTCAAAAAAGTGTATATTATATAATTAATAAATATAAAGTGAATCAAGCTTAAGACAAGAAATGATTGATGGAGATTTAAAGAAGCACAACAATGTTTGTAAGTGATGTAAAGTGGTGGAGACATTTCATCTAAGGACTTAATAACTTAACCAATCATACCTTTTAAAGCAAAGTTCAAAAAGTCTGTTCTAATTAATTGCAAATCCTAGCTAACCTCTCCTTTGTCTTTTTCTTTCTTCTTTTTATTTTATTAATTTATTATTTCCCTTTTAAAATACTGTTATATTACAAGTTTTACTTATACCCTTCTATGAAGTTTGTAATAATGTTTTGTTTCTTTTGTAAGAAGTTTACTTGTTCACAAACCGATGCTAGTAAATCACATACATAAGTTTCAAGATATAACGTACATGCAAAAACAAAGAGTGTCGCTAAATTGGTAAAATGTAACATCTGAACCCTTTATACAAGTATTATTTTTGTATCACATTATTGATGTTATTTTATTCCACAAAAATATAGGCAAAAAGGGATCTAAAAAGCCTTGAAAGAGAAAGTTAGAAGGTTTATCCATTCTTGTTTAAATCTCTAAGAATCCAAATGAGCTGACAATACATTTGTACGTATAATTATAATCTCAACAATGTTTAAACAAATCATAGTAAGTTAGTAACAAACATAAAATAATATTTAGATAGCATTAAACTACTCAATAGGAAATGCAATGATTATAACTTCATTATTTCTGTATGCCCTTGTACGTGATTGGAAACTTAGTGAAATTCATTCAGTGATCTTCGGTAAAAGCTGTTTGTAAATTAATTCTATGTTGACGTATATTTTCCGAAGAGTCATCACCAACAAATTACAGAAGACTCTCACTTTATCCATCTTTTTGTAGTGTAATAGAGCCAATGCAACAAAAATTTCAACAAGTCAGTTGTATAAGACACTTTTCATTTAGATAAGTAAGTTCGAACATGTAACATCCTAGTTAGGCAAATCCTACATCGAGAGATAAAGAAGATATAATCTTCTAATTTACAAGTTAAACCCACAACTTCAATTAATTACATAATTAATCCCAAGTAAATTAAATTAATTTTATCAAGCTCAAAGCTTAGTTATGGTATCTAAATAACATTTAGAATTAAATCGAGCCCGCACTCCCGCGTCACCAAACTCGTTTAATCTATATAATGATATTTTCTCGATCAACAAGTTAATCCAATAACACTAAAATAACCAACACGGTTTAATTAGTCACTGTTCAACAAAAAGCCTTTCAGGTAATTCAAATCAAACGTAACAAGTTAAACCGGCCATCCTAACAATGTGACAAGTGGGCCCGTTGAAGAGAATTGTGTCTCCATTGCTCCCCTTAAAGCTAAGTAATCATTATTCTCCCTTTGAATTCGAACTACATAATCACTTAATTCATTTTCATCACCTGTTTTATAAAGATTGTGTTTTTTCTATTTTAAATTAAGTTGCGATTCATCCAAGCAACAGTCTTTCTGTGTTCACTATCAAATAGGTGAAAGATTTGCATCAACCTTATATACTCTCCAAACCATTCTTTTTCACTTGTCATCACTACACATCTTTCACTCTCTTGTTAGGCTTGTAGTATCCTTCACTATCCTGTATATATATTCTATTAATTAGTTTCAATCATAACCATGCTTTTGAATGACATCAATGGTTAACTATCTTTTATGTGAATTATTTTATCGTCATTATTATTACGCATGCCATAGTTAACGCTCGTATTTGCATATAAAGTATTCACATGAATCAACTTATTCATTGATTGTGGCTTGATATTATAGCCAGTACCGTAGTACCGCTGTTTGCATAAATGATTAACCAGAAAAGAATGTGCATGTAGTTGTAGGTTTTACATGTAAGATAACTCGTACGGTCGTACCTACTTGATATTAGGCCACCAGTGTGGGCTCAAGAGGGGGACGGGAGGGGTCGGCCCCGATCGGGAACACCACCCCCCAGGTTCGGTATGGGAGCGAGGCGTGGAAGCCGACTGTCACCGAATTCATATGTTTGACTTTTTGACCACTGTCGACCATTGGATCCTTTTAAAAAGAAATTTCAAATATATTCGATCTTATATAAACCCAACCTATTTCCTTCACATCATTTCTTCTTTTCTCTCTACAATTCTCACATATATTCTTAATTTTTTCACCCAATACAATTTACGGGAATGGAGCCGTTTAGCCAGTAAGATTCGTCAAGTTCCGAAGATGAACACGACGAACTTACGCGGCGAAATTTTGAGTTTTTAACAACCTTTGTAGCCGCGAGTTTACAAATGAATCCCCAATTGACGGGGTCCTCTTCAAGATGGTAAGTAAATGCCCATAAAATTTGTAGTTAAACGTACCACATTTTTTTTTATATTCATCTGTTATTATATATTTTTTTAATTTTTTTTAAAGATATATACGTTATGGCGATCGTGAAGAAATACACAAACGTCTTTTCGACCAATATTTTGATGATTTAAACCCAACATACCCTAAGAAATGTTTTCAAGAATATTCCGTATGCCAAAAAAATTATTTTTGCTAATCGTTGGAGACATGGTAATAAACTACGAATATTTTTAAACGGAACACGATGCAAGGGGTCATCAAAGTTTTACTGCACTTCAAAAGTGCATGTCTGCCATAAGACAGTTAGCATATGCTGATTGTCCAGATTCTATTGATTAATATTTACAGGTGTCTGAGAGAACTTCACGTGACAGTCTCAAGAACGTTTGTGATGCTGTTATTTCTTTGTACGCAAAAGAATTCCTTCGACAACCGACTTATCATAATGTTCAATTGTTATTCCAAGCACATTTAGAAAAACATAATTTCCCTGGGATGTTGGGTAGCATAGACTGTACACATTGGTCCTGGAGGAATTGTCTTATTGAATGGAGAGGACAATATACACGGGGTGATTACAGGGTTCCCACATTGATGCTTGAAGCGGTTGCCTCCAAAGAGTTATGGTTTTGGCATGCATTTATGGAGCACCGGGGGGTCGAACAATGACCTAAACGAACTTGATCGATCGTGGGTGTTTAGCAACATAGTTGATGGAACCGCCCTAAAGTGCCCATTTATGGTTAACGGTGTACAATACAAGTTTAGATACTATCTTGGTGATGGGATTTATCCGAATTGGGCAACTATAGTGAAAACCTTTCAGCATCTCCCGGATACTGATTTTAAAAGTCAGCGATTCAAGAAGGCACAGAAAGCAGCACGCAAGGACGTTGAGCGTGCCTTTGGTGTTCTTAAAGCAAAGTAGCAAATACTAAATCATCCCGCAAAACAAATGCATCCACGAAAGTTAAGAAAAATTATGTACGTGTGTATTATCCTACACAACATGATTTTAAAGTGGACTGGCCAAGCAATATCACCCGAATACATAGTGGACCCTCCTTGTGATGAACCTCCAGAACCAAACATTCAAAGTCAATTACGCTCGGAGACAACTCACACCAATCTTCGGTCTGATCTTATCGAGCATTTGGAGCAAAGATATCAAGTATATCATGCCCCAACCACTTGTGTTTTTTTATGATACTGTTACTTATTTTTATGATATTGTTGTTTTTTTAAAAAAAAATATATGTAATTGTTTATGTTTTTTTTTATGTTGTATTATTTTATTTTTGAATTAATGAACTTCTTCTAGTATTTATTATAATATTTAGTATGTTAAATAAAATTTAAATAAAAGATTGATCAGGTGGAAAAGTAGGAAAAAGTGGGACGCACCGGGTAAAATAGGAAAAGTGAGGAAAAGTAAAAAACGCTGACGTGGCGATGAAGTAGAAGTAGGGAAAGGTGGGAGGAATGAGACGACTCCCCCCCACCTTGAACCCCCATTTCTAAACCCAAATGCCAAATCATAATCACTACCAAGAACAGTTTAACGCAAATCGGTTTTCCCCATCTAATTCACTTGATTTCCCCGCTTGGGTTTCTGAAAATTTCAACAAAATCATCACAATCGTTGCCTCCTCCGCAACGCCGACGAATTCGCCACGTTCTTCTGCTTCTGATCAGAAATCAAACAAACCCAAATCATAAATTTCCCCTCAAGTCGGTTATCCTTACGATTCGATCGTCCCCATCCGGTACCTTAGAGATCGAAACTTAGGTCACAGCAGACATTGCTACCAAGGAGATCCGCTTAAAGTTGTAGATTTGGTCACACATCTGGTAGAGTAGGGTTACGATAATGAAACTCAGTTATAATTTTTAGATCTGGTGACAGATCTGGTTGAAAGAGGTAAAACCACCATCTATGACTGACAAGTTGCAGGTTTTAATGATGGAGGCGTGGCGTCTCGTGGTGCTGATGGGTTTACAGATCTGGTTTAAACTCGCAAAACCACCATCTCTACCCGCGAGGTTAGATTACAGTTGGTTTTGGAGAGGTGGCGCCTCTTGGTGCTGATGGCGACTTGTGGTGGTGGTTGCTTGTTTATTGGTGGTATGGAACTCCGACGGTGGAGGCGATGGTGGAAGAGAGTGGCAGTTGGCCAGGTGGGGTGCAGAGATGGATCTTCGATGGAGAATGTTGGTCAAAATCTACGTAGATGGTTGTTTAACAAAGGGGCATTTTAGTCATTTTAACCCCATTTAACATAAAAAGTTAACAGATATCCAAGTGGTGGACCTTTTATGTTACCCTCTTGCATACTATTGGACCGTTTATGTAATTTTTGAAAGTTGGGGACCCAATCCGTAATATGAGTAAACCACATGAACGTTTCGTGTAATTCACTTTTTTTATTCTTGTTATTATTATTATTATTATTATTATTATTATTATTATTATTATTATTATTATATTCTTTTGTAGATATAAACTTTATAATAAATTTGCAACTCAATAATTTAAGACTTAAACAATATAATGTCCTAAGATTCAACATCTAATAAACACAAAGAAAGAAGCAAAATGCGTAAAGGAGTTGTATATGTCTATTTATGGGTGTGGTTTTGGTGTGTGTTTTAGATAGAGGGACAAGTACGTGACGTTGGTTACGTAATACTACAAATCTACGTAGGAAAATGTTAGACTTTTAGCATAAATTTGATCAAGTGTCTTTTTAGGGTTAGATGAAAACTTGACCCTACAAGAATCAGTGGCTCACAACAACCAATTCGCTTTTGTGTTTCTAGTATACATAAAAGCAGATAATCACATAGATGATATATCTAGATACCCTTTTGCTTCAATCTTTATATATGTTGGCAATGTTTCTGGTTCTCTTTTTACTAGGGCAAAACACTAGAACGTACCAACAATTAGAGAATATATAAACATATATATAGAGAGAGAGTGTGAGTGAAAAATGGGGAAGCATTCTTGTTGTAACCAGCAGAAGGTTAAGAGAGGGCTTTGGTCACCTGAAGAAGATGAAAAGCTCATTAGATTCATCACTACTCATGGCTATGGTTGCTGGAGTGAAGTACCTGAGAAAGCTGGTCTCGCTCGATCTCTCCCTCTTTATATATATATATATATATGGTCACATAGACACACACACATACATATACACAATAAGTTAAAATATATGTATTACACGAGTTAAATAAAAGAATTATAGAAAGTGCAAGCAGAATAAAAATTATCGAATATTATACGAAAAGGAAAAACAATTTGAAGTTGAATTGTGAGATCGAAGCGAAAAAATGAAATACAAGGCTCAAAAGATGCAGGTTATGACAATAAATCGAGTTTACTGTTTGATCTATCACAATTCATTCATATGTTAAACAACACCACTATTACACTAAGGTTTAAAAACACCGATAAAGTTTTGGATATTATGTATGCGGTGTCATTTTGAATTCTCAAAACCTTGCTTGCATGATGTAATATGTAAGTGTACTGTGAGTTTTTAACAACCACCTATATATATATATATATATACTAGTATGTTAATTTTGGTACAACCTAGCAGTGGAGCATATCTAAAACCAACTCCTTACTATTTGTGTGATTGTGTGAATGTGTATGTCTCAAAGAATGTTGTTTTAGTTTCAGGGCTTCAAAGGTGCGGAAAGAGTTGTCGATTGAGATGGATAAACTATTTAAGACCCGATATCAGAAGGGGAAAGTTTACACAAGACGAGGAGAAGTTGATAATCAACCTTCACAACGTTGTAGGAAACAAGTTAGTTTTCTCATAATTGACCTTTATTTATAATTACAGTTTGAAAAGAAAGTAGCAATTAATAAAAACTTGAATTAGTATATATAATTGTCATTTTTAAAAGAGTTATATAGTATACATAATATTAAGTCTTTGTTCGCTACCTAATTATAGATACGCACGATTAATACAGCATTAGACTATATACACATATTCTTAATATATAAATTAATCTAATGCCTTGCTCATAAGTAAAGGGTATACCCATGTGAGAGAAACAGATACAAGGATAAAGTAGTTGCGTCATGTGAGACTAGCTTGTACATGTAAGTTGTCCTGTACGTTTGAGTGAAAATTGGTATGAGTTTGTAAATTGTAAAGAATGTAATTTAATGTTAAAATATTTGACTAAATTAATGATGATTGGTTAAGGATTGATGTGAGTTACACCTTTCAAATTCTCAATTTCTTACACCAATGAGAAATCTAAAAGCTTTAAACCATGCTCCATTCACGACTACGATGTGCTACGTGCCCACATGAGACCATGTCCAGAATATTGTATACGAAAGATCACGTAAAAAGTCCAAGTCAGTTTACGTGATAATCTCATCGTTGTTATAGGTTATATGGTTGATTATCTTTACAAAATATGAGAAACAATATAGTTTGCAGCATATAAGATTATAAACTTTGAAGAAAGTTAAAGTATGAGGTTTTAGGTGTATTAAATTCGATAAATATTGATTTCTCTTACCATAAGTTTAGTTTCCCAAACAAGTATACTGAGAATGAGATCTAAACCCCAATACCATTTTATTCGGTTCCCATCTTATTTTTTAAACAAAGTGTTTTATATATATGTTACATTATTTTGGTACCCCAAAAAATACATGTTGCATTAAAGTCAAGCATACGCACGAGTTAACCTACAGTATACATATACTGTTGCTAAAAACGCACTTAATTATCGCTTTCAAAGTAGTTTACGTTTCACTTAATCACTTAGATGTTGAAAACAATGCCACACTATATTTCTTTTGAATTCCATGTTTCTTATGTGAAAACATGCATGTCATATATACTTTGATGCATCAATATTCGAGATACAGTCAAGACATAATAAGTATGTTTTAGTTTTGTTCCAATAAAATTATATTTTTAAACATTAAAATCACTCCATCGTTAAAATATTGTACTCTATTTTTATAACTATTTAAATTGAGTGATTTGAATATAATAATCATCTTACTATATTTAGTGATTTTTTTTCTCTATTATCACCTTAAAATAATAATAAATAACTAATAACTAAGTTCTATGTTTTAGTAAGATCACTTAGATAGTCTTTGGTGTGAGACATAGACGGGGTAATATAATAGATAAGGTAATGTAATAGATAAGAAAAGAAAATAGATCATTACCACTTGTTATGTTTGGTTATTACTTGAAATGAACTTAATTCTTTTTTCAATTTTTTTTTGGTAGAGAATAAAAATGAAGAAAGATACATTTTGAGGGTCGGGCCATGGTTCTGGTAATTGTTCGGACCATGTGTCAGGTCAAAGGTCATGCCATAATTCAAGTCGTGGTTTGGATCATTACTTCTTTCCTTTAAGGAGCGGAATGAACACAAATCCCCCAAAGAATGAAAATAGTTAAATTCAAATTATCACATTCCTTATGAAATAACACATTTCATTCTATTTCTACGTAATAACCAAACATATCTTAATTTGTTCATTTCAACTACCATTCTTTGATACCAAACACTACCTTAATCTAAACATTTATTAAGGAATTTATAACAATGAAATGATATTCATATTATCGAGTAGTAAACTATATAATACATAAGTTGCTTACCAAAATTGGATATTTATCATGACATCTACACAGATGGGCCCATATAGCAACTCACTTGCCCGGCAGAACCGATAATGAGATCAAGAATTACTGGAATTCATGGATCAAGAAGAAGATCAATCGGAAACACTCTTCAACAAGCATTACTACACAACTAAGGACAACTTCTACAAGCATAGATCTACTACATTCGGATTACGCGTACACTCCGACCCATTTAAGTTTCTTGACACAAGATTTGGGCATAAAGGACACCAAACAACCAATTCAAGAACACGTGTTCTCTTCTTCTTTGAACTCATCATTTATGCTTCACACAAGCGGTTCCTTATTTGAAGGGCAAAACGAGGATTGCATAGCACAAACGGAATATTTCAATGACTCTATATCGCAAATAAACATGAATAAAATCTCGGAATTGCCCTCACATATAGTAAATTTTGCCACAAGTAACATGTATCCAGGGTACTTGCCACCTTTGTTGGAGAGTTTAGATAGTATGGTAGATGGGCAAAGTTATCATTTGAACAATCAAGAAGGAAAGGAGTGCTTATTTCAAAAGCAACATGAGTTTAATGAATGGGTTGTGGATCAAACAAGCCAACAATGTCCAACCTATTTATTTTGGGATGATGAACATCAAGAAATACAACTTTGTGACGAAGAGATAGTTGTACCTTCTTCATCAAGCACGGTACCTGTCTTATCTTACCCTACATCTTTGTAAAGTATTTATTGAAACAGGTTTGACTGCTTTTTTCATTTCTTATTTTGGTGTGTTTGAGATTAAGGAATGACGTGAAAAAGAAAAAAAGAGTACGGTCTGATGTAGAATAGACTTGCATGATACGTTTGGTATTTTTACTGGGGGTAGTTATTAATTAATGTATGTAATGAGTGATTTAATTACTAACTGTTTGATATTTTGGATTGATAATATATTACTTGCAGTGTGGAACCACCGTTAGAAAAAAAACTTTTTTGCGGTGTACATTGTGATTTTCAACGGTTTAAAGACCGCTCAAACACATTGCACAAAAAATGATGATGTAATACTTCACGGTTAAGGAATCACCCATAACACCAAAATCAACTTAGTGTAAACTTTAAATTGTGGTATTGAGTGGTTTCATGACCACCCAAAGAATGATGTTCTTCTGAGAAGTTAAGGACGCGCTCCAATGCGTTTGGTCCAAAACATCCAGTGTGCGTTACGTGTTGCTTTGACTTCTTGCTTAACATTTAGGCACATTAATTTAACTTAGTTGTATACCAACTTAAAACAAGCCTAAATACTCTGTATACAAGTATCAAATCCAATTACTTAAATTATATGTGTATATATATATATATATAATATTACCAGTAATATTTAAAATCATACGTGCCCTTCGTGCTCACGTGCAAGTAGCCTAGTTAGTAGATCTTCCACCCTAGAGTTATAACTGCCATTTTTTTCATTGTTTTTTAAAATCGGCTTATAAAATATATACAACTGTTAAAATTTTGACTAGAGCATATATATAACTATATATAAAAACATTTACTTTAAAAGATTTTGCTAGCGCATCTTCTAACAATTCATATTG
Organism: Stevia rebaudiana; assembly: GCA_009936405.2. NCBI lineage: Eukaryota > Viridiplantae > Streptophyta > Magnoliopsida > Asterales > Asteraceae > Stevia > Stevia rebaudiana. The sequence continues at coordinate 4,474,711 of WOUH02000017.1, read as the reverse complement.
GCATTCCTTATTTTTTATTCCAATTTTTATTGAAAGCCCAGACTTTCAATAATTTATAGAAATTATTCTTTGGTACAAGTTAAGCTCATATTGATCCAACTTTAGGGTTCCAAACCACAAACTTGTTCTAAGCGAGTAGGTATTTTGTTTGACATCGTTCTTTCTTTGCCTTTTCACCTTTTTCCTACACATAAATAAACAGTCGTTATTATTTGATTGCTATAAATATATAAAAAATAATATATACAATAATAATAACATTGATAATTATTTTACATATTCCATAAATGTCTTGTCACTCTAGTGACATGCGTCTTCGTAGCCCACTACTTGAATTGAATCTCACGTGTTGCGAGCACAAACCGCTACCAATACACCAGAGGTGAAAGTGTGAGTGTTGGTGAGAGTCTAATGCGAGGGTGTTTAGAAGGAAACCCGCCAAGAAGTAAACCCCTGACAGAACACCGTTGGGTTTCGTCCCAATCCGTATCATTAAAAGTTTTATACTTCTCGAATGGAGTTGACTTTTTCCTTACGTAATCCGTGGGTAGTTGTAATCCGTGGGTAGTTCGTCAAATTGGCCTTTTCTAGCATTTTTTATGTATATAAATTTGGCATCGTAGCTTTTAACAGGCCAATCTCTAAATATTTATAAAACAAATAAGTTAGCGAATTATAATTCATGTGTCACACCCATTCCCCGCCCCTGCTACCACCGCAGGTGAGACGTGAGCTTGGTGCGTGACTGGTCCAGGATCCGAGTCATTGTTCATATTGAATGACTCTATATGATTTTGTAAAAATATATTTGTATTCAATCATGACAACATTTGAAAAGTTTACCATAGTTAACTTTTGAATAATGCGGAAGCGTAAATAATTTTAAAATGTTGCTGAAGCTTTAAATAAAACCAAAAGGAAAAGTCTATGTCTATCACACCACAACTCAAAGCAAAGTAAATGTTTATGCAAGGAAAGTAAATGTTTAATAAAATGTTTTTCAAAATATGGATGCATGCGACTCCTGCTAGCATCCTACTCCAAATGTTGTGCATACTTTAGCGACCAGAGAAACATATTTAAAAGTGTCAACCAAAAGGGTTGGTGAGTTCACAAGTTTATAACAGTTCAAAGAGTTTAATAGGCACGTATATATCAATCATTTAATCTTATTGATAGCTAGCTAGTCTGTGACAACCGTCAACTTTCAGGTCCAATTTTTACTTATCCTATACGTACAATTACACGTGTTATCATATATACGTGAACTATATTCCAGAATACTTATGTATTTTGATATATAAGTAAAACTTGCCTAACAAACTATGACGTGATGAGCAAAACACAATAGTGAATTGATTTGGTGTCATAAAATAATACGTGATAATCACGGTGCGCCTATTATCCCGGATTCACTAACCAACAATAAACGGATAATTATAATCCATGACGTGTGACGTCGGATATCCGTACAACGCAATCAAGAAACAACATTATTAATCAATCAATCCATGAATCAAAACACATATAAATACATATGTGAATTGAAGGAAACAAGGGCCATAACACATTACAAAAATGTAACCATCATGCGCAACATACATATATATATAAATACCATCTATATTCATGACGCTGTTTATGAAATTAGATAGAACCGATTAATCAAAGCAACGCTTATAGATTTATTTGTGAGCAATAATATTATTTGTACAAAACTAATAATAACAATATAATTATAACTTATCGTTTTAAGGAGTCGTGTACCCAATTATAAAACTATAACCGAATGAACTTTTATAAGTATATTTGGAACCCGAATGTACTCTTAAGCACCCACAAATAAAAATATGAATCTTGTGAAACACATATTCAAACAAAAAAAAAAAAAGAAACAAAAACTTATTTTTAGTGTCACAAATGCTTTTAACTAAATCGATTATTATGTGAACATTATACAAATAAGTTCACCATGACACATATCAGTATGTATCCAACCATGTAGTATAAAAAAAAGTAATAGCTAAACCACACAAGATCTCAAATCAATGAACAATAAACGACAACTTGATTGACAACTATGAAGTACAAAATATATTTTCTTCACTAGAAAACTCCACCTCCTTGACCATTTTGACGGCAATCTTTTCTCCATCTATTGCTTTTTAAATGAACCCATACCCAATCTATTATTAAACTAACCATACACTCTTCTTCATCTTTATATGTTTGACAAGCATATACTTGCCATACATCCTCATTTTGACGGCAATTTAGTAAGTATCATCAACCACCACCTCAGCCCCTTTTCACCAACATAACCATCAACCTTTTCTATTTTCTTGAATGATTTTGGAAGAAAAGCACTTTTTGGGTTGCTACTTGAAGATCTTGGTGTTATTCTTGAAGAATTTTAAGGACCTTGGAGTTTACTTTTTCATCATCTTTCAAGACAGCTTTGCGGTTCATCTAGCTAGTGGTTCCACCAACTCAAGATTCTACATCATTCCTTGCTTGATCTAA
>WOUH02000017.1:4461715-4472088 GCA_009936405.2 Stevia rebaudiana | reverse complement strand
ATGTTGTAGAACTTGGTTGTATTTGATGTATTTCAAAGTATGTATTTCTCTGTATGTAATCGTGTGCTTTTGACCCGATCATGGTCACGCCTCCGAACACCTGTCGCTTCCGCAAACCGTTGACCGTATCAAGGGGGTGTGACATAGTCAAAGTTCGTAAAACTATAGGTGTTCAGCGTTAATGCTATACCTTCAGCCAGTGTCCATTTCAAGAAACACTGACAATAATAAATCAAATAGGTCAATAAGCACCCGGTGCGACCTCTAATCGCTAGAGTGTGGTTTGTCAAGCCAATAGTACTATTCTCATTCACCCCACTTGGGAGACCCAAATTAATGGCCATTCACTGTTCGAAGGACTTATACATGAAATGTAAAGAAACACCGTAGTTAACATAAAACTATAGCAAGTGATATATGTCCTAAAACAATTTAAGTAGAAGTATGTTTCTCCCCTAAAAGGAAAGAGTTTAAAACGAGGGGTCGTGAGACTTACTTCAACAGCTACGCGCTGCAACTAAAAGTCTTCTAGCAGTTCTGTTAGTCAATACCTAAATATAGATATTCCATAAGTTTGTAATTCATATTGGTCCTTATACTCAACATGTTATACTATTCCAAGTGATTGTTTTGTTATTTGTAAAAATTACATTTTACCCTTTAGTTTAGTTTGACACGTCGACACGTTGGTGACTTATTAGTTGTTTGTTTAGTTGTGTTTATAAGTATATTAATGGAACTAGCTTTATCTCAAAGTTTCCTAGAATAGAGAGTTTCCATAGATAGACCGCTAAGTCAAGTCAACCTTATCATGTTAAGTATTTATCATGTATTATCATTCCCTATCATAGGTTGCACTTTAACGTAAGTTTCCATAAATAGAAAGTTTCCTAAATAGAAACTTTCCAAAAATGGAAAGTCAAAGTCAACACATGATCAAGTTGTTCCTATCATGTTATCACATAGTTTCTATAAATATAAAGTTTCCAAAAATAGAAAGTCAAAGTGAACTGTTGACTAAATAGTCAACCAGTTGTCACATAAGCCTATCATGTTACTAACATACCCTATATGTTATCTAATCATCATGCATATCACATAGCATCATACTTACCGTATTTAGCAAACATGACTTATACATGTCATTACTATCATACATGTCATGTTACATCACATATAATCAATTCATTCATGTTAAACACATTACACTACACATCATGTCACATTTACATCACATGCTAAGTTTTTACCATAAAAGTTACCTAATATAAAAAGTACACATCATACATGTTCGTCATGTGTAAACTAGCATTCATACATTTTAGATATGTCCTAAGTTGTCAATTCAATCATCATATCATGTTACAAACATCACATCATGCATATAGTAACCTACTTAGGAACAAAGTTTCCTATTTTAGTAAGCTATCAATACAACTCATGTTTTTGACCAAATGATATCATCATCAAAAGCAAAACATCATATAATCACATAACAACTCAAGTTCTAGCATCAATTTCAACCTATGATCATCATATGCAAAAAGCCCCAATTTAGGTTTTCTAAACCTTACTTTATTTTTGCAAATCTATGATCCTAATTGTTAATCATGAAATTCATCATTCAAACATGTTCATATACATAATATAAGACTATTTGCATCATCAATTTGACAATCTAATCATCAAAATCAAAGCCCTAAATTTGTGTTCATCACATAAACCCTAATTTTCTCATATTGAAAGATTGATGAAGATGACCAAACATATGTTAATCTAACATGAATCTATCATCAAAATCATTATCACATCATGATCCATAAATAAAGAAAATAGAAAATCAAAGTAAGCTCTCTAGAACCCTAAATCATCAATTGATCAAACTACTTTAAAATTGGTTATGGTTTTATGTAAAAAACACTTGTTTAATCCATTTAACATCAAAAAATCATCAATTGGATGAAATAACATCAATTTACGAAATTCACATAAAATCCTAATTTTACTTACTTGATTCTTGAGGTTGAGCGAATAAAATTAGAATTACTTGCTATGGACTTCCTAGATACTTGAATCCAACACAATAACACTTACTATTTGCTTGATTGATCAAAAACAAGTTCCTGATGACTCCTATGGTGACCGTCGGCTAGGAGGGAGGGAGAAGAGAGGTTTTGGAGTTTTTTTGGTTAATTGAAAAGTTGCCTTAATTAGACTTAAATACCTAACCTTTCAAATGGGCTTTGGGCTTGGGATTATCTATTGGGCGTTAGGCTCTCTAGCTCAACCCAAATATCTAATGGGCTTTAGACTCCTTAGTCTACTACTAACTTGGTCCAGTTCATCTCGTTAGTTCACTAGTGACGTAAATCGTGTTTTATGCGTTGTATTCTGTTTGTTTTTGTTTTTGTCTTAGATGTTAATATTACAATCCAAAATTTTTTTTTATGATTCCTATACTTGTAATAGGCTTTCAATTGATTAGATTTTAGTTCACCAACGTTCATGGATATATGTCAGTACGTAATCCGGTAAATCGCAGTTTCCCAAATTACTGACTATTTAGTGTTTGCAGACATTGTGTACCTTGTGTAATACATTCAATTATTCCTAATTAAACATATAACACATATAATAAGTCATAACAAGTAATAATCACATAGTTGTAAGGTTAAGTTAATAATCTGAAAATACTGGATGTCACATCATGTTTCTAATAAGTAACAATAAAAAGTATAATACCTTAATATCCATCCAAAAATCTTGACATTTTTGTTTTTCAAATTTATCTTGCAGAATATGATAAGAAAATTCGGTACACATGCAACCAAAAATCCAACCTTAGTTAGTTGAATTCCTCACAAAATTTTGCATAAGTTAGAAAATACAGAAGACAAGAAAGGGGTTCGTCGAGTGAGGCTAGGGTTTTGTGTTTGCGATTTGGAGGAGAAAAAGGAGTTAACGGAAAATCTAATTTCAACTGGGTGAGTGCTGCCTAAATTAAAAAGACAACTAGAATTACTCCCAGTCTCCCACCCAACTCACGTAGATTAAAAATAATTAATTAATTAGGTATCATTAGCTATATGGGCCGTCATGCTTGTTAATTAGTTATGTGACCATATCTTTTTGAAGGAGACCGTACTAAAACGAGCAAAGCATACATCTTTTTTTTAACCGTAAATAGCACGGTGACTCGGTCTCATCATAGATTCATGACGAACACATCAGCCTTCTATCCAGCGAGTCGTTGATAGCGTGTCAACTCTGCCCCACTAATCTAGAAGAAATCTCACTTTGTGGGAAAAACCCCCTAGCTCACCCTAAAGCTTTATGCTTTGAGTGATACTCCAACCAAGGACCTCCTTTTAAATATAGATTCCTTAAAGTTAGTTAATAATTATACAAACTAACGCAATGATTCAATGATAAAGCTTTAAGTATTGATGATAACTCATTTGTTGACTCTTTGAACTTTCTCCCCACTTTTTTTAACATTCATAACTTTTTTATACGGGATTTTTTTTTAAATTGCAACAATAAAATGAGAGATTTTTCTTTCTTTAATTTGAGTATCATAATGATATACATTTTTTAAATTTAAAAAAAAATATAATACGGTAATATGTTATACCATATTCTAAAGAAATATATTACAAAAAAAAAATCATTACAAGAAAGATAGTACAAAAAATTACTACAAAAAAAAACAATACAAAAAAAACTTATTAAAAAAATCGTATTTTGTAAAATTTTTGTACTAAATTTGTTTTCTGTACTTTTTCGTACTGATTTTCTACCAAATAAATCATTCTCCTTTTTATTTATCATCCCACATGTCAATATGTTATTGGTTTCTATTGCTTATAAGCAAAATCTTATTTCTATTTGATCTTTCCCTAGAAAAAATATCACAAACTTATAGAGTTGTGCATGTCACAAATATTTACGTATTGATTTGGTAAATGTTCAAAAAACATGGTATACAAATCTCACTGCGAAAGCCAAACTGATTGTCCTATCGGTGAAAATCATTCAAATACTTTTTTCCTTCTTATTCTTCAATGCCAATATATTTACGGACATATAAAAGCATTCACATTTGATTCTCCAACATTATTTGAGTATGTTCTCTCTACATTGGTTGTGTCAAATGCATTGGGTTTTATATCAATTTAATGGGCTCTAATAGCCTTCATTTTTATTTATGTGGAGGGTGAGCCTTCTCTTTTCTTAGATGATATGATATCGATCCAGTCCTATATTCCAGATCCAAATGCGTGTTTACAAATGTTCCTAAGGATTCTTCTTATAAACGCTTTGGCCAGAATGTTCTAGTCGTTGCTGCAGCACATGTTCTTCATGTTCATGCACCTCGTTTGCTTCAAGATTAATTACTCGTTGTTTCCTGATGTAAATGGGTTGATTATGCTCTCTTGTTCCAACAACCCTTGAAGCTCCTTCTATTTAAGGGGCAACACCGGTTCAGTCAAGAGGTGAATAATCTCAGCAACCATGTAGACATCACACCGAGTTCTATGTTTTAGGGTTTAAACCCATTCTTATTATTTCGTAATTATGCACAGTCATTGTGTATAATTTCTTCTTGTGTTCAAGTCTTTGAGGGTGCTTTGATTATTTAATAAAACGTTAATTGTCATATTCTGACAGGTTAAAAGTGATTGTGAGTTAAGAGATTGGAGATGATAAACCAAATAACATGAATTAAGAAATGGGCTAAAGCTTGAGCGCAAGCAATAATTTCAGCAAACAACTTACTTTTATGCTTCTAGACGTGTTGAGAACCAAATATACATGCTATGTCTTTACTGTGAATATCGTTACATTTTGTTCTTTGAAACCATCACTACGAAATGCAACGAATCTTGTAAGTTCCTGGTAAGACCCTTGGTTACTGAATCATTTAGATCCCGCGATACAAAGTCTAAATTTCAAACCACAAGGTACAACTTCCACTGCACAAATTACAACAAATTTAAACTTCAAGGCTCTAAGATAATCAAATTCATTATATCAGAATAAAAGTTTACATTTCACAATCACATGTAGTTTGCTTTATAATAACAAAACTGAACTTTAACATCTTCAATCGGCAACTTATTCTCAGGGAAATCACACGCTTTTCCGCCCTGAACTGGCGGCAAAGCGGCACAAGGCGGGGGTGTTACATCACTCGACACCCCCTCAACATTGGTGCAGTTCCAAGTAAGTTTCTTGGCAGACTGCGCCATTCCGATAGTCACATTCGATATACAAATACCAGTGAAAGGATCACCAGATATCCCCTCTAGTCTACCAGCCATGGTTACATTTTCTGCAACCATGTCTCGGTAGTTAATGTTTTGGATGATGGGGATAGCAGACGGGTCCCACTTGTCATCAGGATGGGACCCGTAATTACCGGTCATCCAAAAAGCCCATTTCATGGTATGCATTGTGAACCCTTTTACATAGATGTCCTTCACAAATCCGCCCCTTCCAACACCGGTTTTGATCCGGATTCCGGACTCGGAATTGATAGCCACAATGTCTTCGGCTCGAACGTCTTGAATACCGCCTGACATTTCACTTCCTAAAGCAATGACTGCGCTCGTTGGTGAAATGCATGTGAGCCGTCGGATCACAAGTTGTTGGGTCGGCATCCCGTATGCGATCCCATACTCGTCCCAACCGCTCTTCACGGCTACACAATCGTCCCCGGACACAATGTAACAGTCCTCAATTCGTGTATTTGTGCAAGAATCTGAAAGAATAGGAGGTCATTCAAGTCAAATAGATTAGCTTTGACTTTTATATCATACCGGTTAGCTAACACATTTCAAGAAACAAATAAAAACAGATGATTTTAACCCAGATTTATAACAAAGTCCACCATCACGAAATAAGTTTTGTTCCCTATAGTCAAAGTATTATTCAAGTCAAACGGTTCGAGTTTGACTTCGAATATTTACTACTCAAAATGATCAAAACGTCAAAAGGTTAAAAGCAATACACTAAACTTTGTAAAAAATCCTAAATATAAAACATTGGATGAAATTTGTGATTGAATTCATATCATATTTCTGTTTACGAAAACGTAAGTTTGACCAAAAAAGTCAAATGTGTATGCAAAGTCAATACCTGGGTTGATTCCATCAGTGTTGGGAGATCTAACTGGTGCAAGAATTGTAATTCCCTGAATGAATATATTGCTGCATTCACCAACTCAAATGAATCAACAATGTTTTATAAATAAAACCACAAACGACACGCGATAAAAGCATGTTAGCGATACCTGCTATATATTGGATGAACATTCCATGATGGCGAGTCGATCAACGTAAGATTTGATATTTGTATGCCATTTGAGTACATGATTTCAATCAAGTATGGTCGCGTGTACTTTAACTGGCCACCGCGATATTTAACCCACCATGGTGTTCCTTGACCATTAATCGTCCCGTTGTTCCCTTAAATAAAAAACTGATTTTTCAACATTTTTAATAGATGAAGATTGTGATTTTACAAAAATAAAACATAGTTTGATACAAAGATTGATAATAATATACCAGTGATTATAACATCAGTGAGATTGGTTCCAAATATCAGACTAATGTATCTTCCACCATCAGCATCGCGCCCACGCCCATACGAGGGCAACGGGTCGATCACCGCCCATTCGTTTTCATCCTAAAAAAGCAAGAAAAGATTATTAATAACATTTCATTAACAAGATATGATCATATGTAACAAATTTCTTAACTTGTAACTATAATTAGATACACATCAATAAATCATTAAAAATAAAATAAATAATTAAATGAGAGCACCACTTGTCACAATTTTGTGCCCTAAAAAAAAAAAAAAAACTTTTAGCGTTTCTCTTTATTCACTTGATAAATATGCTTACTTTTCGCGTTTCTTTTATTCATAAATATTATTAGTAACTATTTACGATTAATTTAATGTACTTTACACGAATTAAACCTAGTTGAGTACTCTTAGAACATTCACATTAGCATCTTTATCCTTATTTGTATTTTTTTAATTAAATAATATTTTTTTATACATTTATAATTAATATTTTCTCTCTTATTCATTCACAATCACTTTAAAAAACTACTAAAATAATATTATTACATTTTCTCTCTCATATACCAACTTCTCATCTTCATTATTTTTTCCTAAATTTAAGAAGTTAACAAAAAATATCATATATATTTCTCTATTCTCCACTCATAATCACTTAAAACCACATCCTAAATTCACTGATTCTTTTTACTAAAATAAAACATTAAATATGAAGCATAATTTATGGATTCCAAATGAGGTACAATAATTTCCAAAACAGCAATCCAAAGTTCAAGAAACAGACAGATATGCTCTGTTTCTTGTCTCGATCTGTCTGTTTGTACTTAAAGGTTCCGTTTTTAGCATATGTTTAGAATCTTAATTTTAAATTAACAAATGGGTAATCATCAAATTAACCGAAATTCATGAAGATTAATCAAAACTTAAAGACCTGAGTAGCAAGAAGAACAGCATCTTGATGAAGAAACAGAGTAAAATGACTGGTGAGATTAAAACTACCAGTTAACCATCTTCCTGCAGGAACATAGAGGAGTGAACCACCACCGTAGGATCCGAATTGACTGAGATGATCAATGGCTGTCTGAAAAGCTTTTGTGTTTGAGGTTACACCGTCACCAACACCTCCAAAATCGGTTATTGAAGCTGTGTGAGCTCTGCAACTAATTGCAGAGTATCGAACATAACCTTTGAGATGATTGTGATGATGATGATGGTGAGGATGATGATCGGGATAAATTGTTCTTCCATAAACGTTGTTGGTACTCAAGACAGTTAAAACAAGAATTAAGACACATTGAAGATTCGTCATCCCCTGCAAAAGTATTAAAATGGGTTTAAAAATCGTTCGGAAAGATGCTGTGATTTTGGGGATTTTTTTATTAAATTATAAAATTCTGTAGAAGAGCTTCAAAAACTACATTTTCTGTCTCTAAATTATTTCAAAAAGGTTGAATCCTCAACAGTTGGAGGATTTATACGAAAAGCTTTTTATTAAACAAGAATGAAATTATTACAAAAGATTGCTAATTCTAGAAATTTTGCAGAAATCCTACTAAAAATTCTGTTTTTTTTTCAAAAACAAGAATGAAATCGGGGTTCTTCACTTTGAATTAATAAAATTTCTTTAGAAACCATTTAAAGAAGATCTTTAAATGTTAATTTGGAAATTTTGCAAAACCCTCGGTCAAAACAAGTATAAAACCCTTCAAAAACCGTTAAAAAAGACAGCTAATTCCATAATTTATTGCAGAAATCCTCTTTACAAAATTGATTTTTTTCAAAAACAAGAATAAAATCCACGTTCTTCACTTTAATTCGTCAAATAAATAATTAAAATCATTTGAAGAAGATGCTAATTTGCAAAATTCGAATCATCAACCAGAAAATTAAGAATCTCAATGCTAGAATTATGATTTGAATTCCAAGATTCACGACCGAATAAGTTACTAAACGATGAAGGAATCAACTCAATGGCGTTTCAAAATGAACTAGAAGATTGGAATTTGGATACATACATGTAATTTGCGAGGTTTTGTTAGCAACTCCATTGGAAGCAAAAAACTGTGATGATTTCTGGTTCTGAAATATTGGTGTAGGTAGTGGGGGGTATATATAGGGTGGTATCATGGTGATGCCATGTTCTTTAAAAAAAGATAACCTACTTTTCTGTTGCTTTCTCGCTTGTTGAATTCGAGTGTGGAATATTGGAACTTGGAGTAACCGTAACCTACTTTTTAAAGATTACATTCAAGACAAAACAACCCTTGGAAGTTTTGTCAATGAACTATGCAATAATTGTATGTGATTTATACAAGAAAATATATTAACTAACATTTATTGTAAAAAAATTTGTGACGATATCCAACCACAAACGAATTGAACTACTTGGTGACGATATCCAACCGGAGATACAAATACACCTTTAGGTAGTTATGGGTAAAATATAACAACACACTTTTATAGATCTGATAGCGATGGACTACCAATAGAACAATTTACTAGCAAGTCCCTTTATTTTTTACCAATGCAATCCCGTCAATATTTGTAATTATTTAAAAATATATATAGTTCTAACATTTTAAGTTTAGAGGAAAGTTTAAAAAGAATAATAAATTCTGGAAAATTTAAATTAAGAGGTATACAAATAACAAAATAGTGTACTATTAATCAAATAAAAATTTTACTAGAATAATTTTATACAAATATTTGGAATAAAATCCGGTGATAGACAAGAATCAAGATGGAGTGATCTTGTGTAATTGTTCTCTCAACAGCTATTCCATGATCCATTCGAGTTGTTTCACCATTGCAATCCTCCATCACTTTTTAATTCCATGAAGTGTCTGCCTGCTTCTTAGTAGCTATTTGTGTTTGTCCTCACAAACATCTTGAGTCCTCATCCATGTTTCTGATCTACAACAAAAGGTTTAAGTTGTTCATTCTAAAACAATTTCAAATGTTTGAATTTAAACAACTCTAAAACAAAAACTTAAAAAGTTCCTTCTATGTTATTTTACCTTGATTCCACCCAAGATGACTTCCCAGTTCCCACCATATGCAATGTTATAATTTTTGCTAATGTCGTTGGACTTCGCCTTTCATTTTTGGTGTCTCACACCTTTCAATATACATATAGTTTATATGATATAGATTACTAGAAAAAACTATATGTATTAAATTAAATGAAATAGTGGGTGAGTAATCTTAATTATCCACGATTATATAAAAAAAATCATAAGCTGAAATAGTGGATACTAGATACAAATAATGACAAGATTGAAGTGGCTAAAAAGGTCACGGGATGGGAGAAAGAAGTGAGACAAAAGCGAGCGTGATTAAATTTAACCCCACCCATCATCTGAGTGGTTCTTTTTTAGTCACGTGACTTGTCACGTGAGATGTTTCAATTGTAAGATGAAAATAATAATAATTAATAAAATAGCTCTACCATGTAGGGGGTGTTCATCGAGTCGGATTTCGAGTTTTCCGGGTTATTCAAATCAGATTGTTCGGATTTGAAAATTTTGAAATGAAATCCGAATCCGATCCGAATTGATTTGGTTCGTATCCGACTCGATTTGATCCGAGTTGAAATTCGGTTTGGATTCGGATCAATCCGAACAATCCGTTCTAACTCGATCAACTCGATTACAAATTGAAAGTGTGCAACATATTAAATTATACGATTTTATCAAACTAAATCGATTTTTATCAGTAGCACACATCCAAACAGATTACAAATTGAAAGGGAGCAACATATCAAATTATACGATGTTATCAGT
>WOUH02000017.1:4440622-4451008 GCA_009936405.2 Stevia rebaudiana | reverse complement strand
TGAAAGCGATTTCATTTCTCATCCTCCAAATGCACCAACATGCTACAATAATAATCGAATGGATTAAGTCCTTTTTGCCCTTACTAACCGGTAGTGATTCATGGAGAATTAGCAAGTCTCGAACCCCAAAAGCGTAAATTGGTGGGATCTTGCACCATTGTGATACGTATTGCCTTACAGAGTTGGCCACGAAGCAACCAGTGAAAGTGTGGGTTGCTGATTCAGTGACTAGTTTGCACATCGGACATAACACCGATCCAAACTGGATGTTTTTCTGAAGCAAGGCATCTAGGGTTGGAAGCCGACCGAGCTCTGCTCTCCATACGAGAATGTTTGCCTTGAGAGGCACCCACCTGCTCCATTTTAGCACAAAATCCGGTTTGAGATCTTTTGCTGTAACTATACGATCTTTTATGGATCTGACTGTGAAGAAACCATCGGAACCACACCCATCTATCTTCATAATTTGAGAGAGCAACGTTCCTTATTAAATTGTTACATTCTTTGAGTTCCTTCTCCTCTTCAATGTTCAATGCCCTAGATCAGTTCCACTTCTGCACTAGATCAGCATCGATGAATTTAACTCTATCGAACACCTTGCAACCCTTCTGTGACTCAATACGGAAAAGATTGGGAAATTTGAAACAAAGGGAGATTTCGCCAATCCATAGATCCGACCAAAATTTAATGCTCAAGCCATTGCCCACTATGCCCATGAAAAGTATTTTTAGATTAACACCTTTCCCGTGGAATGAGACGTCAATCCTTGATGGTTTTGGTAGTGAAGTATAGTTATTTGTGAATTATTGCACCTTTTCATGAATTGGTGCACCTATTGAGACTCTAGGTTAAATAGATAGAAGTCATGGGCCTTTCTTTTTGGACCAATCTACCTTTCTGTGTTATCCTTACACACAAATCACCATTATAGCTTGTTTCTAAGAGAGACTTATAGAATTGTTTTGTATAATTAGTGATATCAAGTGTGTATGTGTATGTAAATAGAAAAAGAGTGTGCTCATACTTTAAGACAAGATCCGAATAACTCGGTTGGATCCAAACAGTATCCAACAAGCTCTGCTTTACGTAGGACCCAAACATTTGGTACTCTTTTGTAATTTCCTAAGCAATTATGGAAAACTTTTATACGCTCTCATGCTACAAAAACTCAAACTTACTCTTTTAATATAATTTAATAAGTTTGTTTCTGAATCTTTTACATCGTTAAGTAATGTAATTTAGTTTAAATTTAAACTACCTAAATAAAAAAAAAAAAAAAAATACTTAAAACCGATCAAACCTATGAACCGGTTCACATGTTCAACTACCACCAAATAGATATTACAAATTTAACCAACCTTCACCATTATCTGATAATACAGTTTGTATCTAGTAAATCTTATTTATGGGAAAACTTTAATAAGATATTTTCTCATAATCCCAACTATAATAGAAGAAAACTAATAAGAAATCAAGATTCTATTTCTATTCATTCATTGATTACAAAATCATATAATTCTCTAACTTATCTACCAAAAACAAAAACTAATCGGTTTCTATTATAAACCACTGACCATCGACAAATCACCGTAGTAATCAGCGATCCCAGAAGCCACCCACAACCGTTCATTGAACGAATCCTGCAACTCATCGGATACAAATGGCGTCCGGCAAAGCGGGCAAGTTTTCCGATCATGGTCCATCCACCGGTCCAGACAACACCGGTGGAATATATGTCGGCAATTGGTGAGTCGCCGGACCTCGTCGCCGGAGTCAAACTCATACAAGCATACTGCACAGCTCTCCGGCGGGTCTACAAGCTCCGAGAACTTCACTACCGGCAGGAGCTCACGGATTAACACGGCGGAGACTGAATGGAACGAGGCAATGGGTTCGGTTCGGGTCGTGTCTGATGAGAATTCGGGTTCGAGGAAATCGCTGAGACCGGCTAATCGGAAAATGAAGGAGATGAATCTGCGGATGAAGTTTAATACGGTTAGGATGTGAATGAGGAGTTTTGGTAGGAATAGATCGGTGTAACCTACCGGGAAACCCATGAATTTTGTAATTTGATCGAATTTTGCAGGTGTGTGATGGGGAGATTGGAAATGAAGATGAGGATTGGAGAGAGAGAGAGAGGAGAGAGAGTAATGAGGGTGAGACTCATGGTGGTTGTATATATATGAAGAAGAAAGGGTTTGAAAGTGGAAGAAAGGGAAAACTGAGGGGCTTGATTGTAGTTTAGTGAGAGTTATTCTGAGGTGAATCATGACTATCGTGCCAGTAACTTTAGAAGCCTAATTATGGGACTAGTTCGAAAAATAAAAAGATAAACAGAGACAATGTGGGTATAAGAATACAAACTTTTTAACGTTTTAAGGTTAAACAACTGATTTAAATTCAATCGATCACACATTCAAGGGTATGTACAATCGTCATCCCTCCACCTATTAGATAAGCGGGAATCATATAAATCTGTAAACCCTATCATTTGCTCATGTTCGAACCCCTAACATCAATGAAGTACAACTTCTCTCTTAATCGCAATACTGCTAGACTAAAAGCCCGTTGGTAACAATACACTTTTTTAACGGCGTCTGAGTTAATCACATGCTCCCCTTTATGCTCGTTTCAAATCAATAACCTCATAATGGACGAGAACCTGTTGAAATCGATAAATCTCTTCCCGGTTCAGAATCAAGCCCGTGATCTATCTGGTCCTGATCCCAATCCCAATCCCTCTTCACCTGATACCGGCATATCGCTGAGCTAGAAGCTCATTGGTGGGTATAAGAATACATAAATGTGTTATTGGATTATTATAACCTTAACTTTCACTTATTGGTTAAGAATACTCCCAACTGATGAAATGTTTATTACCACTCCTAACTTTCAACTTATTATCCATTGGCACTCCCAACCAAATAAGTTAATGCAAAACTATAAGATCTGGTCATTTCGATTAGTTCGAGAGTGGAAGGGAAAAATAAGTTGAAAGTTGAGATTGTAATAATATTCCCAGCTGACTATATTTCGGCCAATAAATGAAAGTTGAGGTATTATAATCCAATAACCTAAATGAAAGCTATTATGATGTATTTTTAATAAAGTCGTTTTTCATTATATAAAACAAAGTTTCAACAATTACGGTGATGTGGCTGGTAAGCGTACAAGCTGTACCGAAATCTCCTTTTGAATTACAAAACCAATATTAGCAAAAACAAAGTTTTGGTCTTTAGGCCTAACGAGATACTTTATAGATGAGTTATTTAATATCTGTATATTTAGTGTGGAGTTATTTTATTCATCGTGTCACTTTTCATAATATTTAGTGAATTAGTATTTACTTGTGTAAAGCAATATAACTATATATAAGTGACACATAAAGGCGAGTTTTAAAGTTTTATGTAACTCATTAATTCTTTATAGATGTCAAGTCTCAGCAGTTAACATCTTGGCCGAACTGGCTAGCTATTAACAATGATCAAGGTGAGAGTGCAAATAATTACTCGTAAAGCAGTGTCTTTATGCCATCCTGCTTTAACCACCCATTAAGATAGTTGTCTCATACATCTTGCATCTGTTGGTTGTGACATGTGTGTCATAGCAGAATCGGTTGGTCTGGTATAGCAAGTCTTAGAGATCTTGAAACAAACAAGTAACGTAAACTAATGTGATATATTTATAAGTATTTATTATCCATAAATAAATAGCCTGAAATACATGGATTAAAACTCTTACGAATATATATATTAATGTTTTTCTCTTAAAAGTATTATAATTGATTTTATATCATTTTTCTTTGCTAGTGTACACTTTTTTTCTTAGCCGATAGGTACGTCTAAGGATAAAACTCATATTTTCTTAACTTTTAACAGCCAGATAGTCAGCAAACCCACTTTTCCCCTCTTGCTTTCACCATTGAGAAGATACAATGAGTCAATGACAACTCATGAAGTATACATGACATTAGTTACATCATGAATGCATGAATGAATACCGTAGAAAAAATAATTAGACATTATTACATTTAGAACAAAGAAGCCAAAACAAATGAAGCATGGGTAGTGCGTTTTCATTTATGGTGTCATGGTTGGCCCATTAGGTTTGGTTTCTTTGCATCTTCGGTGGGGTTATTTCCAAATTATTATTTTTGTCCGTTTTCATAAAATCATATTTTTTTATTGAATAGTATTTATTGTAAGCAATATTTAAAAACCCCTGGGGTCGACAAGTTAGCAGTAATCAGAAGTTTTTTTTTATCATGTATGTACGGACCTATGTGGTCCAATGGATATTCCCAACAAAAAATAACATATTTTTTTTTATCAAATTTATTAATTAACACTTTACATAATTTGATTAAACTATTAAGTACTTTTTGATAATATTTTAGTAAGTGAAAATGGCAACTTCATTGTCAAAAGTTGGAGTGTATAAGCCCAAAGAATCTCATCTAAGATATGTACAATAAATCCAAAACATAATGACCCACATAAACCAAAAAAGGTTAAAGAAAGCTATGAAAATATTAGTTATTTAAAAAAAGGTTAAAGAAAGCTATGAAAATATTAGTTATAAACAAAATAATACATAAAAATAGACCACACATTGATACCTAAATCAACATCTAATCCCCGACCGGTTGGACCGTAGCTCATCTTATCACTACACCGGTCCACTTACTTATGCTCCCCTTTCTTTTTTGGCCTTGTTTCTTCCTTTGTCTTTGTATAATTGTATGTTTACAGATGACAAAGGGAATTGGTACCACATGATATGTTCTTAGTTGTGCGTGTGTGACACGGTTATACGTTTTTGACTCACGGTGGTTGTTTATACACCATTAATTTTACTTTACACAACACATGATATTATATCAAATATGGTACAAAAACAAGACTATGTTATGTGTAAAGTGAGACTTTTGAAGGTGAATAACTCGGTTCCCTTGTGTTATGATTTCTGTATGTTTGTCTTAAACTTTGTAATTTTTCTCTCTTTGAGAGCTTGTTTTCATTAAATAGCTAGAGGGAAGTTTGTTCAAGATTCGTGTATTTTATAAACGTACAAACATGAACAGAAGTTTTTGTCCAAACTATCAAAACGAACAAACATATATGAATATATGGCTCATTTGTTCATTTACATTTGTGGGCGTTTGTTTTATGTTTGGTCATTTATGTTCTTTTATTTGTGTTGTTTTCAGGCGTCGTTTGCGGTGCGTGCATATAATTTATATATGTGTGAGCCTGGAGAGCAAAAGTAAAATTGTACTAATTTTAACATTATTATTATTATTATTTTTTTTTGAAAATAACGTTAAAAACGTTGGGTTGATAGACGGTTAATAGACATCATGAGCTGAAGGGGTGGGGGTTCTCATTAGAAGCATTCTCTCTATTTCTATAGGGGTGGGGGGTAAGACTGTCTACGTCTTACTCTCCTTAGACTCTACTTTTAGTTGACATTTACTAAGTACCATATTGATGGTGATACCTGTGTTCTTTCTAATATCATAGTAAATTATTCATGCCTTTTTAAACGTTAAACTCATGCTAACCCTTTTAAATAGTGAATTATTTTAATTGTGAAGTATGTAGCTACGTGATTATTATGCTCACCGTAAAACTTAAATTATTTTTGTTTTAAGTATGTTTACTGTATTTAGTTTTATTTGTCAAGTCCATTCTGTTATGCTCGTTTATCTTAATTATGATTGGTTATGTTTGTGATTAGTTTTTTTTATAAGAATAAACATGAACGAACATGTTTATTTTTCTTAACGAATAAACATGAACAAATAAACCCCATTTGTTTAAATGTTCATGTACAATCCGTTATGGTTAAACAACGACCAAGAACATGTAATGTAACCATCATGTCATTTCCAAGAGCCACAAGAGTTGCTTCCTTCTTTTCTTGGACAACCTTTTGGATTTGATGTATTGAAATGCTAGGATGGTATGCCACAAAATGCTTCTGTGACTGAGAAACTATTAAGCCATATAACTGTTGTGTGTAGCTGCTAAGCCATGGAATTTTTTGTGCGTAGTTACAATACTTCTAAGCTTTGTGACTTATATCTTCATGGTTTGTTAGTTAAGTTGGTCATCAGTCTATATATGTACACATTTCAAAGTCAAATATTAAAATTACTGAAACTCCTCTATAAAGTTATATATAGTGGTTAAGTTGAAAGTTTTCATATATATCTATATAAAACATATCAATATCATATATGTGCCAAAAAAATTAAAATTTCATATATATCTTTTCTTAATGAATTGTTTTTTTTTTTTTTAACTAAATGTCAATTTCATCCTTTACAAATATACCATCCTTCCATAACTATATATGCTTCTTAAAAATATGAGGTTAAAGATGCTAATAAAATTTCAATTTATTTTTTAAAAATAAGGTAAAAATGGGCAGATTTTTTTTTATGAAATATGCTATAAAGGATATATATGATATTCATCAACATTGTGAAAATATACCTATGATATTTCTCAACTTTATAGAAATATATATGAAATTAATCTTAAAAAACTACAAGTTGCTTAATCTTGATTCTATACTAATATTTATCTACATTCCAGGCATTGTGCACGTGTATCTGGTTTAATTATGAACTAAAACAAGATTATGCCAATTTGATTACCTCCAAAAATACCCCAGCTGGCCAGCTCAGGAATCAAAACATGGCTTAGTTATTAATCCAGCGCTGTTAATCAGAATTTGTCTCACCACATGGATTAATTAAATTTAATTGCCACAATGCTACCCAAGTGCTTGGTAACTTTATTTTCATACATTAATCTCCTTTAATTTTCACATGAGATTCTGGAAACTAAACTTTTAGAAGGTAACTGTAGGAAAATCTACGTCCAAAAACGCATTACTTTATATAATTTAAACATAAACACGTTTTCTCAATCAATGATGTAAGTCAAAAATAACCTATAAGGCTATGCGTACTGTGTGAGTGAGTGTGAGAGGGTGCCAGTAACACACATGCATCACACACGAAGAAAGTGTGCTCACCTAGGTAGTGGGTTGGGGTTGTAATGATCGAGTAAGTGATGGTGAGTGAGTTTTAATTATTAGTTTAATCATTGTTTTTTTTCCTATTTTTTTTAATTAAATAAATGTTAAAACTAAATAAAGATTACAAATAAATTATAAAACACATAGTTAAATCCTAATAAAAAAATATTCAATCCAAAAAAAATTACATAAATTAAAAAAAAAATCAAATAATCCCAATAAACATAAAAATCCTTACACTAAAAGTTCAACCGTAATATTTTGACATAATTCTAGCCTTCTGCTTCACGGTTTCTTCGTGCTCGATCCCGGTTAAGTGGTCAATGTTCATCCAATGGGGTTTACATGTAGATGTTTCGTTGTCGTTCTTTTTTTAACTCAATTTTTGATGAAGTCATTTCTTTAAACGTACTGAGTTGTTGGGCTATCGAATATAATTTTTCATTATGATCCACGGACATCTTTGAAATGATCCACCAACATCTTTGAAGATGAAGCATGTTTGGCTTTGGGTTTGGCCTTATCTCTACCCGTTGGACGAATGAGCTCGTCATCTTGCATTCCCAAATCGTAATCGGTATCGTTAAGGTTAAATTGAACATGAGCGTCTGAAGTCGCGTGCTCGCTTCTCGGGGTGCTCGAGTTTGATGTATTTTAACATTTTGTTCATGACGAACCCATAACCACCAGCACGGACTGGATAAGTGGAGTCTCTCTCAAAGCTTCCCAACACTTAAAGAGCGATGGCGTAAATTGCCCGGCGTTGTCAAGTTGAAACTGCTCAAACAATTCATGCTCAATTATTGAGTCACTTTGGCCACTTCGCCTCGACGCCTTTTTTTGTTGACATATCCGATTGAATTTTTTTATTATTTTTGGGACAAAGCTAGCCACTTCGACGATATCATATCGTGAGTGCGGCGTTGATCGGGATCTATTTTCTTATAAAATTATTCACAAACTGCTTTCAAAAAATCGGCCTCGGTCGTGTTGCGTCTTAAAAAGTTAAACAATTTTAAAACGTGTAAGCATAGAAATATCTATAAAAAATACAAAACCAATTAGAAAAACAAAATTATATATTATATTTTTTACCCGTCCTCGGAACAAATCGCCCAAGAACTAGCCAGCGCAAGGTCCTCATCAGCCGTCCACCTTTCACTCCGGCTTTGAGTAGTCTCCACACTTGTGCTTGGTTGAGTTGTTTTGTCTTTGTGTTTTTGTGGAGTTTTCCACTTGTTTTGAAGCTCTAGTTGAGGATCACGTTGAGTCTTGGGATGATTTCTTCAAAACCATGAGATCTGGGCACATTAAAGGGGCGATAACCCGTAAAATCGGAAAAAACCCAGCACTTGGGTGAATGACCTCGGTTGAATGTTTAGCGGGTCAAAAAAGGTTGGAAGTTTTTGATTGTATTGAAGTTGGTTTGGGATGAATTGGCTGGGGTTAAATTGTTGGTATTGGTTGGGGTTGAATTGGTTGATGTTGAATTTGTTAAGGTCAAATTGGTTGGGGTTTGGTTGGGATACATTCGAAAAGTTTATAAAATATAGAGAAATGAGAGATTTTGGAGAAGAAAATGTGATAAAAATTAAGTGAAAGGAGAGTATTTATATAGGAAAAAATGATTTTTTTTTAATGGGCAACGGTCATATGACCAACTGGGACCCACCACCCAATGTTCATGTTCGCCTCCCAACCCTCTACGCCTATATTCATCACGCCCCATTCACCTCACCGTACTTTGAGCGTGAGTGGGATGCCATGTCGTCTCTCACGTCTTTAAACCAACCCACTGCATAGCCTAAGTAATTAAACTTTGGATTCTTATGCCTAGCTCGTTTAATAAACCAGACAAGTTTGGTTGACATGTGATTAACTCCTATGATTACACACCTCGACCCATGGCTGGCCAGAGTATGTTGACCAACGGATTCACAATGAAAAATAATTATCCATTAAGTCTACAAGATAATGTGGCTCATTATATTTCAAAAAAGTGTGGCTCAGTAATGCCAACTCTGATCACCATACATGTAAGGAGTTCCAAGAGAACTTATCAAGCATTGGCGTGAGTGCCTGAAGAATGACGGTCATGGTTTGGGTCATGAGTTAGGTTATAGTTCGAGTTATGGCTTGGGTTATAAATTAGATCATGATCGATTGATAATGGGTCGGTTTATTAGTTAAATCATTGATTTTATCATTCTTTTACCAACGCCTTTGTAAAGTGGAGGTTGCATGCAAAGAAGTTGACTAGTGAATGTCCAACATTCCTAAGACCATGCGGTGTCGTCAACAGGAGGAAACGGGGAGGAGCAGCACCGATCGGGAACACCGCCCCCCGGTTTCGGGATTGAAATTTTTGGGAAGAACTCACCGAGACTCACCGAACCCAACGTCTCTTTCAACGGCTCTTTTGACCGTTACAAATTTAAAAAAAAAGGTTTTTTTATTTAATTTATTTATTATTCCAGCCCTATAAATACTCAACCATTTTGCCCTTTCAAACACACCAAAATCTCATTTTCTCTTCTAAATTCACATAAAATCTTCAATCTTTCTAGCAAAAATGAAAGGTGGATCAAAACTTGGTGGTTCTTCGAGAGGCGGTTCAAAGAAAAATTTTCAAAGACTGCGTCCTAAAAATATTCAAACACCACAAAACGTTCAAACACCACAAAACAACCCCTTCAACACACCTGATTATCAACCACAACCGCAATCTCCTCAAGTAAGCCTACCACATTTCTACTACAACCACCCTCAATTTGACCCGCAATTTTTTCAACAAGCCTTCAACCAATTTGATCCTATGTTGCAACAATCGTTTCATCAATTCGGCAACCAATCTTAGCCACAAGGCAACTTTCAAGGTTTGTCGCAACAATCGTTTCCTCAATTCAGCAACCAATCGAATCAAGCAAACAATGAGGCTTCGCCACGAGGCAACTTTTAAGGTTTATTTTTAATTTAACTTAACTTTTTTTTTAATATTATGTTTTTATTTTTTAGCCGTTTATATTATTAATATTGTTTAATTTTCTTTAGACTATCGCGAAAATGTTGATTCCGATTCAAGCGAACCCCAAGACTACCCACTACCACCACCACAAACGAAAACGAAAGCACCGGCCCGCCGGTGGACCCCTAAAGAAGAAGTCGTTCTGTGCAAGTCATGGCTAATCCATTCCGAAAAGGGTATCCAACTAAAACTCCAGGGAGTTTGGAAAGTGGTAGATGTTTTTTTTTTACTTTTTTTAACATTTAAAAAAAAACTCAATAATTGATATATATTTATCTAATTGTAGGTAACCGATGAGTTTCATAAAATAA
>WOUH02000017.1:4427210-4440522 GCA_009936405.2 Stevia rebaudiana | reverse complement strand
ATTATGTGAACAATGTAATCCCACCCCGTACTGTAAAACAAGTAAGGTGACAAAAGGGGCTATGAACTCACCTAGATTTGAAGAGGAGAGAAGATAATAAGATAATGGATAGTAGAGAGATGATCCACAATTCTTGAGTGTAACCTCCGCGAGTCTTGAGCGAATCAATCGATCTGAGCGGGATCCGAACCGGGATATTAACCGAGAATTCGAGAGAGTTTGTGTGTGTTTCTGGTTTGAGATGAAGGTGTAGATGGATCAGACTCGTGATCCTCTATTTATACCCGTATTTGGAATGTCCACGCGTGGCGCGCTGCCGGGGATTGACCACCCGCGCGATGCGCATAGGTGTTGTGACAGCGCAACTTATCTTTTTGTCTACGCGTGGCGCGCCGCCGGGATCTGACCACCCGTGCGACGCGCGTGGGTTCTGCTGTCAGCACGACTCACCCGCGTGATGACACGTGTACACGGACCCCCTAGGTGTTGCCACGTGTCCAGCCTAGTGCCAGCTTTCATGGGGGAGCTGACAGATGTCTTGCACGTTTCCCGAGGTGACATGTATCCCCCGAGGTGTCATCTCATGGATTAATCAGACTGGTTAATTTGTTTTCGCGTTTCCCGCTTCGTTAGGACTCCGTTTCGAGCGCGGTTTTTGCCTACGTTCACGATTTTCCATTTCCTATCTAACCCCATTGGTTTCATCTTCAAAGGAGATGTCAGGATTTCAGGTCTATGGAACGGTGTGTAGATTGGCGCGTAACTTTCAAACAGTCGCTCGTATCGAAATTCTGATTACACTCAAATGAACCTAAATTCAGAGTGGAATACAATGATAATATAAAATTTATATAATCATCGTGTTACAGATGGCGTATCTCCAGAATACGTATAGTCAAAGGCCGGAAAGTCGTCGGTTGACTGCCGGAAAACGGCCAGTTGTTATAGGTTATGGTAAGAGTCATGGGTCGGGTCATGGTTTGGATCATGGATTGGGTAATGGGTCGGGTTATGGTTCGAGTCATGGGTCGGGTCATGTTTGGATCATGGGTTGATCATGGGTCAAGTACTGAGTCGATTAATGGATTGGATAATTGATCGGATCATTCGTTTAAGGAAAGAAATAAAAAACACTCATCCCCTAAGAAATAAAAATCATTAAAAGAGAATAAATCACATTCTTTATGTAATGCTGCATTCCAATATTAAGTGTAACCAAATATGTATTATTTCATTCCAACGTAAGATTCATTCTATTTCAGCATTAATTTATGCATACCAAACGCTACCTAATATAGCCATTCAATTCTTGCTCATGCTCATACGGGCTTAAAGGTAACGTTTTCAAAAATTTGTGGACTCTCTTTGATGATTGTTGTAATTATTTTCGCAATCCAAGGGTAAGAAAATGTTATCTCTAAACTATTGGGGAATGAGATCAAATTAATAATATCATTTTAAAGATTGTGATTAGAAGGCTAAGTTTAAAATTTGGTTTCAAAAATGCATAAAAAAAAAAAAAAAAAAAAAACAACCCACAACTTATTTGCCGAATTCATACCAAATTTGATAAAACATTGATATGATTATAACACTTACGGTTTTTATTACACCCACATCAATCATGGCTTGATAACGGCCTATAGTTAGGTTTAACCACCATTGTAACCATGGGTGGTGGCAACGTTACAAAAGTCAGTTTTCAAGGCCTTTAAATCTTCGAGTACTCGCTTCAAGGAGGTGTTACGATGCGATTTTATGCTATTATGAGGATGTCAAAAGATTCAGTCAAAGTCAGCTCCTTGAGGAGTTCCAAAGTACGTGGTGTTGTGGTGTATCTATCTATTTGATTTATTATAATTATAGTTAGACATATTTTGATGCTTTTTTTTAACATGTATTTTATTGAGTGTTAAGAAAGTTATTATATTTAACATATATATAATTTATGTAAAATAAAGTTCTTAGTAATTTACCATGACTACTACCTGAGTATTCCAAATACTCCCCCCTAATACTCACAACTTCTCAGTCAAAAGACATGAGAGCGCATAGACTTTTTCAACTTTAACTAGTGGTGATCACTGATCAATTGCTCATAGACTCACTTTAACACCCAACCACCCCTCCCATAATAATAAAAAAATCCTCCAATCTAGTGGAAATGCATTTCGTATGTAAACATCATAATAAAAATAGTTACAATAATTCATACGGTTAGTTAATCATATACACAAAAATAACTAGTTTTTTTTGTGTCGTGCAATATTTCTTCTTATTTTTTTTAAACTTCTAGTGAGTTTTACCTAAACAGGAAAAATGCATCAACCTATAGAAGATGTTTTGTCGTTCCATGATGTAAATAACTATCAATAATTGCCGAACTCGCCAAAATTGCTTTGAATTTATCCGAAACCAGCATCATTTCTTTGCATGAATGTCAAAACAAGCCCCTCAATGGTCTTATAGCTCGGTGACATGAAGAGGCCGAATGAGGATAGAGTTTCGCACATCTTGAGTTTTCAGGTTCAATAATAACTTTTGAGAGTTTTATCATAGTAGTGTGTTTCCCGGTTCATTAAAAAAAATAAAAAAATAATAAAAAAATAAAAAAAAAACCTACACTAACAACCAAAAGTATAATAATTGTTTTCTATTATATGTTATCTTATAATTCGAATTGAATGTAACATACTAACATATAAACACCAAACAGAACCTGGACCACTGACGTCTTTAAGCTTGTGTTGCTCTCAAACAATTAATTTTAGAAACGGACACGTCTTGAATAGATGGATTGAAACTAGTGCAAATTAAAGTAGGCTCTTTGTAACTAACGATATAATTAGATATAATCGAACCATTAATTCGTAGCGGGCTCTTTGGTTGATAGTGGACGAGTGGTTTCTTCAAAATTAGAACATAGATTTCTGAAACCGGTTTTTTTGTGTCTTTCTATGATTCTGTCTATCAATAATGTATAAAGGGTGAAATATATATTTATATTTTCATTTAGATATGATTCATTGAATTATCAAGATATGTTGTTAAGCTAAACCTATATGGACAAAACGAGTGGACAACTTGGGGGCTCCATCGGACCATTAATTCTCTCATTGACGAGCAGAAAATAATTGAAGATGAATCAAGCACCAAGCAAAATTTATCCCTTTTGGAAAAATTCAAAATAAACGAGAAAATCTGTATTTTTTTAAAAATCGTCTTTCTTGATTTAAAACATAATCCAAAGACTATAAGCTTGCGGATTAACAAACTAACTAAATTTACATCTAATTGCTTAAACAAGCATTTTTGCGTGGGACTACTTTTAACATTTGGAATGAATCATGAAAAAACTGGTTAAGACGTTATTATCCAAAAAAAAAAAAATTCGTCTTTTCTTTTCAATAAAAAGTAGATATTCTAATATACAAAGCAAATGGAACAAGAACGTTGCAAAGCTTAAGTCATGATATCTACAACTAGTTGGTCAATATTTTTTTTTTATTTTTATAATTCGCTAAAAATTATTATTTTTCTCTCTCTCTCAAATTAAATTAAATAATAATTTTTTATACATGTATCATTACTTTTCCCTCTTATATGTAATTAAATAATATTTTTTATACCTTTATCATTATATTTTTTTCTCTCTAATTTACTTTGATGAACAGTGTTTCTATATATTTACTAGTTTCATCAGTTTCTCCATATGTTTCTACTCACAACCAATATTATACTATTTTTATAATATAAAGATTTCACTCACATAAATTATACATAATCAAATGTTAATGCTCTGAAGTGTACTTGATCTTAATTAACATGTTTTAAGTAAGTGGTCCGTTATAATATTGTCACATCACAATAGAAGCAAGCTAGATGAAGATAACCACGTCATGTATCACATACGTTATCCGACAAACTTAACAATATGAACTTGAGTTCGATATGTATCCTCAGTTAGGGATGGCAGAAAAACCCAAACCCAATGGGTATACCCGAAACCCGAAATATATGGGACGAGTATACCCGAAACCCGATGGGTTTGGGCCGGGTATGAGATTATTTTTAAAAAATTTCGCGGGTATGGGATTCAATAACATACCCGTTTACCCGCCCTGATTACCCGATTATATATACTCGTTTACCCGATTATATACCTATTATAAATTACTTTTTATATAATTATTTTTTACATAACTATATTTCATATGAGAATAAACTAAATTTATATTTTATGAAACTCCCACGCAAGTGTAGTAGTGTTTATTTCGTTTAACTTTAATCATATTTTCTTGAAACAAGTATATATATATTTCTTATTAATATTTACTCGATAAATACTCGACGGGTTTGAGCCGGGCATACCCAATGGGTATTTTTTGGAAATTAACGGGTATACCCGATACCCGATAGGTAAATACCCGATAGAGACCCGACGGGTTTGGGCCGGGTTTGGGACAAGGTTTTCTTTTCAGGTATGGGGTTGGGATTAGTCAAACCCGACCCATTGCCATCCCTAACCGGGACAATTACAATGACTCCTTGCACTTCTATTTATAACTAAACATTGGTAATTCTACCAACAGTATTTATGATCTCATTTGTGCTTGATGTGCTCAGTTGAAACTACATCCGAAATGGCACAAGTCGATCCCACATCAACTAAAGAAGGACCAAGGCGGCATGGTCAAAGGGATGGACGTGCTTAAACAAGATATGAAAAGCTTCATGTTGAACCAGGACGTTAAGATTATGATGGATCGATCTCACCTGGATTCGGAGAGACTAGATTAAGATATACATGAAATGTTATGCGACCAAATTATAAAACATATAATGCGAAATAATATTTAGTTTTTAGGTTTAGTTCAAGTAGTTTTTAACTTTCAGGTTTACTTTTTGAAATTTTTTAGGATTTATTTATGTAATTTCTATTTTCTTCTATGTTTTTTTTTGTTTATTGTTTGAGATAAAATGCAGCAAGGGAAGAAAATTTTTTGTTTTGAAAGAATGATCGAAAATCTAATTTGGTAGCTGACGTGAGACGTTTTGTTTATAGCATTGTTGATTTGGAGATGCTTTTTACTGTCCTTACTGCATTTTGTTCGGATAAAATTAAATACAAAAAAATAGATACTGTTTTTTTGTATTATTAATTATGAAGAATGCATATCCAACTCACAAGTTGACCGATGCAATTCACAAGTTGACCGATCCAACTCACAAGTTGACCGATGTAATCATTTTCTTAAGCGGATTATGAAGTATAATATTATTTTTTTAACTTTATCCGATAATTACTTTATCTATACATGTCTTGGAACATCATTAATCATTGTACAATTCATATATTATAATTTGAAATAATTTTTTTAATCAGCCCGTGTTACACACGGGTAGTAATCTAGTTAGACCATAAAAATCGGTTAGTTTGTCCCAACCCAACCAATTTTAAGCAGTATTTAAGTTTCCGTCAACTAATTTTCAGTATAGTCTTAAAGTTTTTGTTAAAAAACGATCGTGAATAGGTTATAGGTTAACAAAAAAAAATGATAGTTAAATTCCAACCATAACCTCGTCAGAATCGTCCTGTTGCTGGGTCCTGTACTTTTTTTTTTTTTTTTTGACAGCCCAAAATTTCTCAATTTCCCAGACATTTACGTACACATATTGTATATATAGGCCAACACACTGCATCAAACAAGAATCTGGTACATTTAATCTAGGTTTGAAATTGATTGCAGAGTCTGAATTATAACCTTTAAAAGATTATTATTTCTTGTTTTTGTCTCTCAAATCTTGAATCAAATCTTTTCCCATTTTCATCCTCTAAAAAATGTTTCTGTCAGTTTTCAAATCTTTTATCCAAAGTGACAAAAGTCTGCTTTTTTAGTCTACTTTCTATTTGTGTACGCTGATTTTTCATTCAGTTGACTTTCTCGTTGACTATGTCAGATAAACAAGCTTGAAGATTTGGGGATTCATGAATCATTGTTTATTTGGGCATTTTATTCAAATTAAGCAAATGGGGTTTGGTTTGAATGTGGAAAGATATCCATGGCTGTGTAGCAGGTTAGGGTTTCTTTTTTTTACTTTCTTTGTTCTTCAGATCTTAAATGTTATCATATAAATTAATAATTTGAAGATTCTTTGTGTTTGCAAACGGTTAATTAATCTGTAATGCCGTTAGGTTCAAGTTCTTTGCATCTAATTCTTATTTGAAACATTACACTTTATAAATTTCAGAAATGAATTTGCACCGGAAGTTATTGGTTCTTAAATGATTGCACCGGAAGTTTTAGAAGCTAACAATGATGTATATACTATAATACGATAAAGATTATTCTAAATAAGGTTCTTATTCTAAGAAATCTAAGAGGGATTATAAAAACTTCATTACCGCCTCAAACGAACTCTGATTGAACTCATTTTATCGACGTTGGAACCGTCTCCTCCCGCCCCCAAAAACCTAAGTCCCCACCCCACTCCACACCACCCTAAAAACCTAAACCCCCCACCCTCAAAAGACTAAAACCCCCACAAAAACCTAAACCCCCTCCCACCACCCAAAAAACCTGACCCCTGTTTATAATCATCTTGATTATTTTATATATTTTCAAAACCAGTCTAACGAGACTTTGACACCTTGAAGCTAATAAGTGTCTCAACGTGACTTATGACGTATTTTAGACCAAAAATCTTGAAATATTTAATTCATTTTCAGATGATTACAATCTGTACGTAAAACATGGATTTACGAGGCGAAAGCTCAAGACTTGGATCAAATCTAAGAAATCCATCATATTCATCCTCAGTGTTCTTGTCTGCAAATCAGTCACCATTCTTCTCTCCAAGATCATCATTTCGGCAACCAGCTGATGGTACCATAATAACAATTTCCTTCAAATTTACAACCTTTACCTGATCTTAATTCCCAAATCTTTAAAATAAAACTAAATTTCAAATTTCAGGTAATCTTGTTCAGGCAACAACTACATCAACCGAACCACAAAACTTTGATCACACCACCGGTCTTGCCACCAGCAACCCGACCCGCCAAGAAAAAGAAGCGTTTGACCACCAAGAAAAGTCAAACAAAGTCCCCCGAAACCTGTTAACATCATTCACACCACCCTCAACCTCATACGGTCCAACAAGATTAACAAACTTTGACTTGTACATCGGATTTCATGGCAAAAAACCGTTATTGTTAAGGTTTGTAAACTGGCTTCGTGCCGAATTAGAATTAAACGGGTTGAGTTGCTTTGTTACAGATAGAGCAAAATGTCAAAACTCTAGAAAACATAATGTTGTAGAAAAAGCAATGGATGTATCTACATTTGGGGTTATCATACTAACAAGAAAATCGTTTAAAAACCCGTATACGATAGAGGAGCTACGGTTCTTTGCAAGTAAAAAGAATCTGGTCCCGGTTTATTTTGATCTGGGACCAGATGACTGTCTGGTTAGAGACATAGTCGGGAGACGAGGTGAAACGTGGGAAAGATATGGTGGAGAGCTTTGGGTTGTTTATGGCGGGATGGAAAGCGAATGGAAAGAAGCGGTTAACGGTTTGGTCGCTGTTGATGAATTCAAACTGGAGGCCCGTGATGGGAAATGGCGGGAATGTATACTTCAGGCTGTGACCCATTTGGCATTGAGGTTGGGTCGGAGAAGTGTCGTTGATCGGTTAACTAAATGGCGGGAAAAAGTCGAGCACGAAGAGTTTCCGTACCCCCGAAATGCAAAGTTTATCGGGAGAAAGAAGGAGATTTCCGAGCTCGAGTTCATGCTTTGTGGTGATGTTATTGGGGACCGAAAACGCGATTATTTTGAGCTTAAAGCGCGTCCAAGAAGAAAGAATTTGATACATACCGTGGCGAGAAGTAGGAGGCGAAAAGGGGAAGAACAAGAACCGGTGGTTTGGAAGGAATCCGAGAAGGAGATCGAGATGCAAAATGCGGTTTTTTCACCGAGACCAAAGCCTGGGAGGCGAAAACGGGCTGCAAAAGTCGCGTACGGGAAGGGGATCGCGTGTGTGTCCGGGGAGTCGGGTATAGGTAAAACCGAGTTGCTTCTTGAATTCGCGTATAGGTTTCATCAAAGGTACAAAATGGTGTTGTGGATCGGGGGTGAAAGCCGATACATTCGACAAAATTACTTGAATTTATCGTCGTTTTTAGAAGTTGATGTGGGAATCGGGTCGGGTTTGGAGAGAACCCATACGAAGAGCTTTGAAGAACATGAAGAATCCGCGATAACCCGAATCCGAAAAGAGCTTATGAGAGGCATTCCATTTTTGGTAATAATTGACAATTTGGAATCCCAAAACGATTGGTGGGACAATAAGCTTGTGATCGATCTTCTACCGCGGTTCGGTGGTGAAACTCATGTTCTTATATCCACAAGGTTAACCCGTTTGATGAACATGGAACCGTTACGGCTTTCGTACTTGTCGGGAGTCGAGGCAATGTCTCTAATGCAAGGAACCATAGACGACCGGACTATGTCGGTTTCCGAAACCGTCGTGTTACGCGCGATTGAAGAAAAGCTCAGGAGGTTGACTTTAGGGCTAGCCATTGTTGGATCGGTTCTATCTGAGCTCCGGATAACCCCGAGTCGGCTTTTGGACACGATCAACCGCATGCCATCGAGTTCCAGTGATCGTGAAAGTCGTTCTTTACGGAAAAATACATTTCTTTTGCAGCTTATCGAGGTTTGTTTCTCGATATTTGACCACGCGGGCGGCCCAACAAGTTTAGCAACCCGAATGGTTCTGGCTGGTGGTTGGTTCGCACCGGGTCCAACCCCGGTTTCATTACTAGCTCTAGCCGCTAACCGGGTTCCAGAAAAATGTCACGGAGGTCGGTTATGGCGGAAGATTTTGTGGTCGCTAACGTGCGGTTGTTCTTCCTTGTACGACAAGAAATCCGAATCCGAAGCGTGTTCGGTCCTGTTACGGTTCAACATGGCTAATAGTTGTAGCCAAGACGGTTACATCCGGTTTAACCACCTGATAAAACTATACGCGCGTAAACGAAGCATTCCAGGGATTGCGCATTCAGTGGCGCACACGATCGTGACACGTGCCACAATCATTCATCACTCGGACCATATCTGGGCGGCGTGTTTTTTGTTACTCGGGTTCGAGACCGACCCGGTGGTAATCGAGACAAAAGCTTCCGAACTCCCGTTTCTTGTGAAAGATTTAATCTTACCGCTCGCATTAAGAACCTTCATTCGGTTCTCACGGTGCACTGCTGCACTAGAGTTGTTGCGGTTGTGCACCAACCGGCTTGAAGAAGCCGATGACTCGCTTGTGACACCTGTCGAAAAATGGTTGGATAGATCATTGTGTTGGAAACTGGTTCGAACCGATGCGCAATTAAACCCGAGTTTATGGCAAGATTTGGCTCTTTCAAGAGCTACTGTTCTTGAAATTAGGGCAAAATTGATGCTAAGAGGAGGACAATTTGATGTTGGGGATGATTTGATTAGGAAATCTATATTTATTAGAAGTTCTATTTGTGGTGAGGATCATCCTCACACTGTATCTGCACGTGAAACGTTAACTAAACTTACAAGACATCTAGCCAATGTTCAAATGCATACCTCACCGTAGTTTATTCACAATTATATATTTACGACTATTATTTAATAATCTTTAAGCAATTTAGATTTTAGATAGGACTATATATACCGTTTTTTAGTATATGCAAAAATGGCCTTGGGCAATTAATCTCAAATTAATCGCTAGGCGGTATAGGCCTGACTAGTCGAGGCGTTAGGCAGTCGTAATTGGTACTAGTCGGTCAATAGTCGGCCTAATCCATATTGCAAAAATCGGGAAATATCAGCTAAAAATTAGGGAAGTGGTCAAAATCAGAAAAAATCGATCGATTGATCTTTGAATTATTTGGAAAATATAGCTATTTTAACAAATTATATATAAATTGTATATATATTAATTTAATTTGAAAAATTACATATAAAATACTAAACTGATTAACGTCGATTAATTTTGAGTCTCCACCTAACCGCCCCACAAGCGCCAACCGATTTATACAACATGGTTTGGGGGTAAATTTAAAATAATACTTAGACTTTAAAGGCAGTTAAAAACGTTAGAATCTAAAGAAACAATCATGATTCTTAAGCAGAAGACTACATAATTGTGAATGTTTTGTTAGAATTTTACTAGATATGTTTGTTTGTTTTTGCATGATGATGATAAGACTATATATATGTGTGATTAAAGAAGACTATATATATTTGTTTGGTTTTTAAAAATTTTCACCCACACTTGAGACTCTGAATTTAGATAATGTATATCATTTATACACTTCTTTATTCTTCTATTGACTTGTTACAATTCTTTTTAAAGGCTGAGGAATATTATTATATGAAACAAAACTAAGCTCTAGCAAGTGACTAGAATTGGAGTACATATTTGTCAGATTGACTTGTTACATACTTCTATGTGTTGATATTGTTATTATTAGAAATCCTTAGTCTTTGTGACTAAACTAATATGTCCTATTTTTTCTTTCAAGTTGCACTCGAGGACTAGAGGACATCAATACGTTTTCCTTTGAAGTATCGGGCTACATACTCAAGCGAACTAAATATTATAAATTACCGTTGAACAACTTTTAGCGATTGAGTATTTGTATTAGTACCAAAGTGTTACTGATTGAACACCACGTACCGTAGCAGTACCTATAATTGTTTCTGGTCATATGATTTTTTAAAAATTTGTTGTGTTTTTAACTTGAATTTTCACGACACAACTTTTTCAAGAATTATGACTATATCTTTGTGACGAGCTTTATCTAACTTTTGATTTTTAAAACCTAGATGATGTAGCCTCATACGTTTCTCTTTTTGTGTTTAACTACATCAATGTCACTGTAACAACGTCACCCCACCTATCATCATCATCATCGTACTCAGTATATCTCACCTAAAGGTACGGTATGAGGAGGATAAGATGAAGACAAGTCTTACATCTACCCCGTAGGAATAAAGAGGCTGCTCCGAAAGAGACCCCTGGCTCATGATGTCTAATTAACCGTCAACCCAACGCTTTTAACGTTATTTTCACAAAATAAGTAAAATAACGTTAAAACTGTAATTTTACTTTTGCCCCTCGAGGGTTCACCTAGTTATACTTTATATATTATGCTTGTAAATTATGAATATATTTTATATATTATCTAATATAATAAACACTTATAATATGATACAATGACATTGTATCATATTATATGTATAAATTATATTTTATATAGTATTAGATACAATACTATATATGCAATATGATATTGTACATACATGTATGACTATATATATATTCGGTATTGGTTGATTACCACACAAATATTATTGATTTCTCAGCAAACAATAATAACCTGTTTCAATCTCAGAGGAAAACTATGAGGAATGGTCAAAGAAAAAACAACCCTTCTAGCTTGTCGAAGGAAGAATGCAAGACACAAAGAAGAGGTATTATCATCCTTTATAACTTTTATCAGGTTTCTTTTTTCTTTTCCATATATTCTATTTCTCAACACTTTCAAATAACATGTAGATCCACCATGACTTTGCTTAAAAAGATCTATGGAGTTGCTGCCACAAGTGCTAAAGTTGGGAACAAACTACTGCTTGTTTGAATCCTTGTGTTGCTAATCTTGATTGAAGATGCTATAGACATCCATGATACACAAAGAAACTGTGGCTTCTTCGAATGTTCTTGTGAAGCAATAAACTAAAAATAGAGCCAACAACTTAAACATGCTAGAATGTTTGTAAAAGCTTTTCATAAATATGATTGGAAAATATAACGGGTTGGTTTAGGTGATTCCCAAGGAAAGTTGAATGACCTTGAGTGAGAAACACAAAACCCATAGTATGACGCAACACATGTAAAAGTTTACATATGTTGTGTGATACAATGGGTTTTTGTGCTACCCACTTAAGCTCATCCCACTTTCCCGGGCAACCACCAAACCAACCCGTCATATTTTCCAATCAAAACTTTTGAAACGTCATGAATGTGCTCTTCAACATGTAACATTCTTTAATTTGTTTTAGATCGAGTTTCAGGAACATAACATTGTCGCTCGAAGTAACATTCTTTAATTTGTTTTAGATCGAGTTTCGGGAACATAACATTGTCGCTCGAAGCCATGGTTTCTTATGTGTATTATAGATATATTTACTGTTTTCAGTCAAGTGAGTCGCATCACGAGGATTAGAACGGTTAAGACAAGAAGTCGACGCAAGAACAATTTCAGATATATGAAAATGCATGAAGGTGTTGATTGAATAAAGATGAACAAAATATCGTTTGTGTTCATACTATTTTTTAGAAAATATAAATTGTTATAAATTTCTCTTTTCCATTTGATATTGTAATCTTGTTGGCATTTTCAATTTCCTTGCTTTATTTGTTGTCTTAACGACAAGGTCCAAGTTGTAAATTATTTCCGCTTCCATCAGTCTCGCACTCAAGCCCTTACATATTTCTTGTGTATTCCTCTTTCAAGTTAGGTTACAAGTGCTTTCATCTCCTCTCTTTATATCTATTTCTCTCTCTGTTTACACAACGCGGACACTTATAAATATATATATGTATATATACGATTCTTCATGTACCACAGTGATATTTGTGTATGAATCATACAGAGTAACCACGATTGGGTGTTTTATGTTGAAGAATATGCATTCATAAGGTAATAGGTGGTTTTAAATGTTATACCCACAATTTCAAGGAATAGTATATAACCATTTAAGACTTAAAAAGCTCTATTTACATTTGCAACAACCTTATATTTATTTAAATTTACGTAGGATGATTGTCCAAGGTCGAAGAGTAAGAATGTTGATTTTCATTTTATGAATACTCCTTGTCCGTTTGTGCTCGTGAAACATTTGTGAAAAAATCAGTTTTTTATTTCTAAATATATAAACAAGACCAAGATTTTTTGTTCAGTTATTTATTAGACCGCCTGTAATGGGTTCCCCGATGGGTGGGCGGGGTTGCTTTTTTCGGCGGGCCCCGGCGGGAACACCGCCCCCCCTAGGCCGGCGGCGACTTCAATTGAATACCATCGGCTCCCGCTCCCCGTCGGATCTCCCTTTCTCCCGTTGGTCAAATCTTTTGTAGGGCCCATTTTCAAAAATATATCCGTTAAAAAACGGATACTTTGATTAAAAAAAAAACTAAATTTTATTTTATCCTATATATACCACTTCA
Source organism: Stevia rebaudiana (assembly GCA_009936405.2). Classification (NCBI taxonomy): domain Eukaryota; kingdom Viridiplantae; phylum Streptophyta; class Magnoliopsida; order Asterales; family Asteraceae; genus Stevia; species Stevia rebaudiana. Next base: position 4,427,258 of record WOUH02000017.1, on the reverse strand, counting down.
CTTTTTATAAAAAAAACCACACCAAAACACTCTCTTCTAATCTCTATT
>WOUH02000017.1:4410697-4427110 GCA_009936405.2 Stevia rebaudiana | reverse complement strand
GGTTGTTTGGGTTCATGTTTGCAAGTATTTTGTAAGAAAATAGAGATTAGAAGAGAGGGTTTTGGTGTGGTTTTTTATAAAAAGTGAAGTGGTATATATAGGATAAAATAAAAATTAGTTTTTTTTTTTTAATCAAAGTATCCGTTTTTTAACCGATATATTTTTGAAAATGGACCCCACAAAAGATTTGACCAATGGGAGAAAGGCATAGCCAACGGGGAGCAGGTGCCGTTGGTGTCCGAATTGGATCGCCGCCGGCCTAGGGGGCGGTGTTCCCGCCGGGGCCCGCCGAAAATACAACCCCCGCCCACCCATCGGGGTGAGCATTACGAACGGTCTAAACATATTTGCGGGCCAACGTAACGAAATCATCATGTGGAGTAGGACACTTGACACGAAACTTTACATCTTAAAGTGTAAGGTTCTGCCCTATACCCAAATAAGAGAGGCGTATGAGCTGAGTTGGCATCCTATCACGCCCCGGCCCCAAACATTATGTCATCCTTGGTGAGAGGGACATTGGTGACATGGGTCACATGGTAGAGGGGCTTCTTTGTTTTTTTTTATCTTACAACGAATTAAAATATATCACCTCACACTTTTTACTTTTTATTTATCACTATTATCTTCACCCATACATATATTACTCCTTATCCGAATACTCAATCTTACCCTCACTCAGGTATAACAAATTGCCAAACGGCCATGTCACCGTTAAAAAACATAAATGAAATTTGCCTCCATTAATCTATACTGAAGTATGCAATATTCTAGTTAAAGTCGTTTTAACTCATTATTACCTCTTGCTTTAGTAAATGGAATGTCATTTATACACCACGTTTAAGATTATTTAATACACAATATTGCACGAATCATCCCTTATAGTAATCTTAAAAGATTGTAGTTTGCTCGACTACCCATAATAAAAAATGAATTTTGCTCTTCCAAATTGTAAGGCAAATTATTTATATATCAAGATACACGAGGCTTTTGTGTATAGTACCCATGGTCTCGTAGTATCAGACTAACTCCAGTCTTACATACGTATTATTACCCTTCATATACATAGAAGACTATTTTTATGAATTGAACATGTAACGTTTAGATCACGTAAGGGATCCCATCACATAACTACAAGTTTGCTATTGCTTTAAGGCTCGCTCCCAATATCTAAAATTATAATGTATACAAACCCCGAAAGTATGAATAGACATTATCTACCTATTACCGGTATTATATCAATATTGTACCCATATTGGTACCACTTATATCGAACACCATTTACACTATTGGCATTTGTTTTTCATGTTTTCGGTATCGTTCTCCTTTGGTTTTGATATTCTAAGTTATTTATAATGATATTGACATCAAAGGGTAGCGAATAGACAACCAACAAATTCGGTTGTGTAGTCGGTTTATATTTTCACTTGTTAGTATTCGTATTTTGATACATTACCGTTTTACTGCCCGTACAATGCTGATCTCATATCTGCAAAATAATATAAAAATAGGAGGTGTCAAATTGTAATTATATACTTTTGAATATAGTTTTTCTATTACACCAGTTACTACATAAACTAGTCATGTCAAATGGTCTTCTAATCTAAAATAAAACCTCTTTAGGTGGGACCTTATAGGTGTGCATGGGTCGGGTTGGATCGAGTTTTGAATCAACCCAAACCCAAATTTCGAGTTTTGGAAATTTTGACCTGTTTGAGTTTAGGTTTTCGAGTTGTAGTTTGGTTTTATTTTGAGTTTCTACTTCTGAAAAAAAAAAATAACATATATATATAAATGAAAATAAGTGTTCATTCCAAAACAACCATTTCAAAACAACCTAAAAAAAATTATGTATTTAATGCATCAAAATTAACAAGTATCAAAGAACTAGTTCTGAAAATATAAGTTATAAGTGGACAAAAAAGTGCATCATTCTGATTTTCAAGATTTATAAATAAGTGAATAATCTTAAAAGATTGGGATGTATGTAATTTTAATTTTGAGTTACGATAAATATGAAATAACAAGATTTTAAAAGAGATATAAAAATCTCCCAAATAAAATACATATATGAGTTTTTCGGGTTTTTTTCTAAGCAAACCAAACCCGACCTTAAGTCTTAACGGTTTATATAAACTCAATTATAACCTATTGGTTTCTATTTAAATTGAGATATTTTGGTTGGGAATTCTTCTTTTTTTTGTTTAGGTTGGGTTTTTTCGATTTCCTCCAGAGTCCTAGTTAGCCTCACACTGACACTTAATGTTTTTTTTTGAACAGCGTTGGGTTAGCCTCAAACCGACACTTAAATTTTTTTTTTTTTGAACAGCGTTGTGTCTCTCACGTGCACATCACTGATTTCAGGGCGTTCAAGCACCAAGGTTGACTACTCAGACCGCAATGAGAGACCACACCCCCAGATGCGCGGGAACCGGATGGAATCCGTAAATCCTCGCCCCCCGTCAGGTCTGAACCTGGGATAAAAGCCCTGATTCAACCCATCACCCAGATGTCATTTGAATATGCTCCAGATGGGAATCGAATCCTTAACCTCCATTAGGAAAGGATGGTGAATTACCATTGGGACATAATCACAGGACACCGACACTTAAATAAGTTATAATCTATACTTGTTGCGTCTAAATAATAAATAAATATCTATATAGAGTACATGTCTATAAGAATATAAATTTAATATTCATATTTCTTTCCAAACTTTTCAAATTTCCACGAAGAGTTTCCCAATTCGTCATTAAAATCGCGTGAAACAGGGAGCCGCCTTCTTTGTTCATTGTTCGTATTCTATTCAAACCTCTTTCTCTTATAAGTAATCGACATTTGCGTCCAAAATTCAATCACTATCTTCTTCCAAAACACTTTCGTACAAGTGGGATCTTCTGATTTTGAATCAAAAACAAGTTTCAGCGATCAACTAACCAAATCGATTGCGAAAATGACGTGGATATTCTCACTATTTAGCGGGCCATCAGGGTTTTCTGCAAATTCAAGAGCTGAAGATGTTACTGATGGAATCGATGGAACTGGTCTTACCGCCATTGTTACTGGTAATCATACCCTCTTTTCTCAATTGTATTTGTGTGTTCACTTAGATCGATCAAATTATTTCCCCAAATTGAAGGATTGTAGCATAAATTTCATGAATCATCAGATTAGCCATGTAGATGGTCGTAATTTGGATAATTATAGCATAATTGAGTTACGAAAGAATGGATTTGGACATTTTGTTTAGAATTGATTAATTTTAGAACGATTTCGTGGTCTGGTTATGATTATGTTGTATAGTATTTGTTAATTGTGATTTTGATAGAAAATTTGACATAAAGAACATAATAAATTTAATAGACAAAATCATGAATAACATCATTGTATGATTCAAAGATATTCTGCAATTGAATTGCACTTTGTGCCTGTACTTTGATTCTAGCAATTGCAAAGTCAAACTACTCTTTAGTTTTCTTTGACTTTGACCTATGAATCATCCAATTTATTACGTCATTGCTAATCTTACATTATACATTTGATCTTAAGGGGCTAGTAGTGGTATTGGATTAGAAACAGCCAGTGTTCTTGCTTTACGCGGGGTACATGTGATTATGGCAGTCAGAAATGTTGAAGCGGGTCAAAAAGTCAAAGCAAAAATCCGTGCAAAAATCCCAAATGCAAAACTTGATGTGATGGAGTTAGATTTGAGCTCACAGGCATCTGTTAGACAGTTTGCAGCTAATTACATTTCAAAGAATCTTCCTTTAAACATTTTAATGTATGAAAGAATATTTAATTAAAATTGAAATAATTTATATTTGAATCATGCATATTGGACTAATGTCATACGCGCTTTTGTTGCATAAAGTCTCAATGCAGGAATCATGTCTCCTCCATTCACTCTTTCACAAGACAACATTGAATTGCAGTTTGCAACCAACCATATTGGTATGCTAATGTTTGCTAAACACAAAACATAAACATAATAAAGATGTCTTTTTTAAGAAAAAAATGTTTGTTTGTTTTTAGGTCATTTTCTTTTGACAAATTTGTTGTTGGATACCATGAAAAGGACTTCAACTAAATGCCAAAAGGAAGGAAGGATTGTTGTTGTTTCATCTGAGCTTCATAAGATGTCATACCCTGAGGGAATTAGGTTTGACAAGATCAATGATGAAAAGAGGTACATTTATTTGATTATTTTTAGTTTATAAATATATAGGTGTCAAAATGGACTGGTTTTCTTGCGTTGGGTAATTTTGGTCGGTATAGAGCATTATTAAAGTGGTTTGGTCGAGTTGACCCGTTAGTTTTTTTCATTGTCTTCTAAATTTTTTAATAACCTAATTTTAATTGCATATATGGATTTTATAATTTATAATTTATTACAAAAAAATAATAAAATGTAGCATCAACATTATTTAACTAATTTTTGTGGCAATGCTATGTGTCCAAACTTAAAAGTAAATTACTTACAACCTCTTCTAACTTTTTATTCCAAAAAATTACAATATTATTCATTACAGTAAAGTTGTTTAGTCGTTTTCAGTTATTTTTTATTAAAGAAAAATGACAGGTAAAATGTTTTGACCCTCAAATTTGTAACAACAACAGGTATGGGATAGGTAATACCTGCCCGATTTTCTAAACACATTTACCCTCATTAAAACTGAATACGTCAACACATTCTATAATTGAAAAAATATAATAAATAGTATGCTTAAGTTGTGTTACTAAAATTTTAAACTTGTTACAAATATAGTTGATTAGTTATGTAAAGTTGGTTTTCGAGACGAGTCTAAGATACCCGCAAACCTAACGGGTAATGAGTGACGGGGTTTCCGACTATAAGACACAATTTTGCAATCAGGTTTGAGTTTAAGTTTGAAATTACCAAAACCCATCCCATACCCGACCCATTGTCATATCTACCAAAATTGCCCTTCTAAATAAAACTTAAATTCAAAAATAAAAACTTCAAAAATTTCTCTTTATATTTATTGTAATTTCTTGATTTCAGTTACAACGCTTTTCATGCTTACGGTCAATCAAAACTTGCAAATGCATTGCATGCTAAGGAGCTAGCAAGGCGCCTTGAGGTGATTTATTTATATTTATTTTTTTTCTCTCAACGGGTTAACTCTGTATTATTAGATCCAACCCATCATGATCCCAAATGGATCATGATTTGACCCATTAACCATTGGAGTCTTGAATTCGTTTTTTATTGTGGTTGAATCAGAAAGAGGGCGCAAATGTAACTATAAATTCACTACACCCTGGAGTTATAAAAACCAATCTTCTACGCCATCAAGGAGCTATTGCATCGTTTTTTAGCCGCGTGGCTTTAAGTTTTTTGAAAAATGTAGCGCAAGGTGCTGCAACTTCATGTTATGTTGCATTGCATCCACAAGTGAAAGGTGTTAGTGGTGAGTATTTTGCGGATAGTAATCTATCAAAACCGGGCAAATTAGTTGATGATCCAGATTTGGCCAAGAAGTTGTGGGATTTCAGTTTGGATTTGACCCGACCCAAGTAAATCGGTTCTCTTGCATATGATAAATGCGGTATTTTTGTTATAAACGGTTTTTTGATGGTCTTTATACTGTTTGTTTGTTGGGTTGATTGCGTTTTTATGCGCTCATAAAACGTTATTCAAAGATGAAAAATGAAAGACGAATTTTGTAAGCGTGTTACTATTAAAGAAAGCATACCACATAATCCTGTAGATGTGTTTTCTAAGTTGTGGGTTGACGGTTAGTAATCAAGTTTTAAATGTGTTAATCAGGTTATGAACGGTTTAAATGGGTTGAATAAAAGACGTAAACATATTGACGTGCATACATTGGGGGGGATGATTTACATACATTCATTAATTTAGAACACTAACATAATACAACAGAACAAGCCACATTTTAATGAAGAACAACAACCCATTACTGACATAACAAAAACAAATTAAATTAAAAGAAATAATAATTAAGATCTGCTCTTGAAGGGAATGGCTCTGATGACAATCTGATGATACAAAGCAGCAAGTGCAGCTCCAATAAACGGACCAACCCAGAAGATCCACTGCAAATTTAGAATTAAAAAAAGTTTTTAACATTCTATGAACATTTTGTAGGCAAAATTAGTGAAATGAATGTTTGACTTCAAAAGTCAAAATAAAATCTTACATGGTCATTCCAAGCATGGTCCTTGTTGTAGATGATTGCAGCTCCAAGACTTCTTGCAGGGTTGATCCCAGTTCCAGTAATGGGGATGGTAGCCAAATGCACCAAGAAAACAGCAAACCCAATTGGAAGAGGAGCCAAAATCTACAACAAAAGTCAAAGTCAACCAAAAAGTGTTTTGACTTTCTAACCATGTTTTTTTATCTCTAAGACTGCCTGTAGTGGTAGAAGTTTGGGGCGTGGAGAGGAGAGAGAAAGGGGCCAACGCCCCTAAACACCAAAACATGGTGGTGTGGGAGCCCTGGGCGTCGTCTGCTTCACGGCGTGGAGGGGAAGAGTGGGTTTTTGTTGTTTTTTTAATTTTTCAACCAATTATAATATACCACCTCACCCTCTTATTTTTTACTCATTTCTCTCTTCACCACTCACCCATTATACCCATTTTCCACCACCCATTCTCTCTCCTGCGTGACACTGACGCGTCATAACCCACCCTTCTTCACGCCCTTACCACTACACATAGTCTAAATATATATTTAGTGTAAGAATATACATACTGGAACATGTGAATCTCTTGCATTTCTCTTAGCATCAGTGGCGGAAAAGACGGTGTAAACGAGCACAAAAGTGCCAACAATCTCGGCACCTAGACCGTCACCTTTGGTGTAACCGTGGGCTACAACGTTGGCTCCACCACCCAAGGTGGTGAACTGGTTCTTGCCTTGAAAACCCTTGACCACACCCGCACCACAGATGGCTCCAAGGCATTGCATCACCATGTAGAATACTGCGCGGGTTAATGACAGTTTTCTTGCTAATAGCAAACCGAAGGTCACCGCGGGGTTGATGTGTCCTCCTGTTTTACACCAAATTGGAATATATTTAGTTTTGATGAATAGAAATATATTTAAAGATTCGAACGTTAGCTCAAAAGATGAAGTGGGTTATAGAATACTAAATGCACACTTGAAAGTGCGACTGTTTTTCCTACGGTGTCACTTGTGTTAGGTTGGCGAGTTGAATTGATGAACACAAACACAAACCAGATATTTATTTGTGTTATAGTTATCAACCTTATCCAAGACAAATTATTTAACCTAAACACGGTTCAAGTATTTATTCTTGTCAATGACATTAACCAGAACCTCGATAAACCTGAAATAATGTAACCCGCACACAATCCATGTAACCCACGAGTCAAAAGGGTTGGTGGGTACTCGTACTCAAGTTGTAAATTAGTTAAACGCTCTACATGTTTAATTAAATAGCCGACCAGTTTAATTAAATGAGTTAAACATGTCAACAACACACCTGTTTGATTTAAGGGTGAAGAAGTCAACTTGAATGACATTGGTTTATATATATCTCAAACATGATTATTTTCTTGGCATCCCTAATTTTTATCTTAAAAAGATGATTTTTTTTTGTCAAAATTAAAACTTTTGGGTTATAATCTGAACAGGGTATGTTAAAAAGAGATCAAACACCATGGATCCTTAACATAGATGCATATAATAGAATTGAAGATTTTCCACATTAAATTAAAATAAGTAATAAAAAATTTTACTAAGCATAAAGTTAGAAACAAACTAGAATAGAAACACACTATTTTTTACAAACTAGATTAGAAACGCACTATTTTTTGATATTTTTAATGAATTAAGACTGTAAAGATCAAGAATTTTGTACTTTTTAATGGAAAGTACCATAGATACACCGGCCATTGTTGGAGATTACAACAAGAAATCAAGTTTAGTCAACAATTACTAAAATAAGTCAAAACCCAGCTCAAAACACCAAAAACACACACACACTACATGCAATTTCAACAACAAAACACCATTAAAAATTAGGTTTTCAACGTAAACATATATACCTGAAATACCAGCAGTACAGTAGACCAAAGCAAAGATCATACCACCAAAAGCCCAAGCAATGCCTTGAATACCAACCGTTCCACATTTTGTGGGTGATTTGACCACACCCATTACGGTCAACACAGATATATACAAGAACAAGAAGGTTGCAATGAACTCTGCAATTCCAGCTCTGTAAAATGACCATGATGACAGCTCACCTGGTTCGAACAGTGGTGCTGGTGGTGGTTCGTTGTAGTCTTTATCGGTTTGAGCCGAGGTCCCTATGGGTTGTCTTTCTGTGAACTTGTTGGCTCCAAGTTTCACATCTTCTTCTTTACCCTCCATTTTAAAAGTTTCTCTCTCTAGAAATTTATTCACTCTCTCTCTAGATTTGAGATGTGACTTGTTTGTGGTGGTTTTGTGAGGAGTCAGTATAGGGTTTGTGGGGTTTTATAGTTGAGAAGTTGGCATTTTGAATCAACGTGGTTATTGGTTAATACTGATTTTCTTGATTTTGTAGTTAATCATTGGATGATTTAATATTAGTGGTATTAATAATGGTGCTTTGTGTAAGTCTCTTCTTTTGTTTGTCATTGTGTGTGTGTAACTGCGTTGTTAACTTGTTATCAGGTACAGAGTGTCGTCAAATTATTGGGTTTCTTTGTTAACATGGGTATTATTTATTGATTTAGTCTTTGAACATTTTAAAATAATTAGGAATTAAACATTTTGCTGGAATTATGAATTTTAGATTTAAAAAAAGACAACTTTATCACAACTCAACAAACTAGCAGGTGTTGTGGGGCCATTTAATCATTATCCTTTTTTATAGGATTTATATCAATTTATAAGCAAAAACTCTAATTTCTCTAAATTTGGAGTTCGGAGCATAAGAATTTTGCTTAAATAAATTGTGTTTTAGTTATATTGATGTTAACCATGTCAACATGTTTAAAAGGTGGATTAAAAGGAAACTAAAATTTATATAAATCATACCGAAAATTGTAATTTGTATTTATAGAGGATAGTAAGTAAAACGGGTAAAACTCACCCGGAAAACCCCAAACAAACCAACCCGACGCATGAACAACGTGGCGGGAAGAATGTAACAAACTAGTGACATGTGGCAGAGATCAAGAGGCTCTCAAAAAAGCATAATCCATCCGGACCGTTGACAGAGAACATGCTTTCCTCACCAACGGGTTCCACTCAAACTAACTATAAATAGGGAAGTCACTTGGGGAAGAAGCCAGGCGATCTAACAGAATTCTCTTGTAATTGATAAACACTTGTAATCGGATAATTGTGAGATTTAGATATCGATTGTATTGTGAAATTACATCATTGGAATAGAAGATCTTAATCCTCATACGATTAGATTTATGTTTCTTCATTATTAATCTGTTTTGGGGAATTTGCATATTGAGTCCTCGGTGCCTCAAAGTTGTGATACGAGTCCATGTGGTTTTTAATTTTTGTCAATTAAGTCCTCGAGTGTAACTGTCGTCATTGCATATATTTTAAGGTTCACTCACCATCACCACCACTTCATCTTCTTCGACACCCAGCATTCCAATTGTATGTCAACTATATATCTTCACCAAAATGTTCAAAAACATAGCCTGTGATTTTTGCAAGGTTTCATCGTTATAAATTAAGAAGATTATGTTGAAATTTTCAACATAAAGATTATGTTGAAAATTTCAACATAATCTTCTTAATTTATAACGATGAAACCTTAAAAATATCATAATTACAACAATGTTCAACATAAATTTCAATCAATTTGACACCTTTCCCAACCTCCCTATTTAAAAATGAATCCATAATCATCATCACTAACTAAACACATCATACCCAAATCTTAAACCAAATAAGGCTCCTTACAATAAAAGTAAATAACCATATCAATAGGATATCCGGTATACTCTTAACAATATTCGTTAGAACATCAATGCCAAAGTCATCCGTGTCGACATTATCAATAAAATCGTCTTACCTTTTACATATTTCCTGACAGGGTAGCTAGAGAACTTACTAGGATCGTTTAATGGAGAAAAACACACACAAAAAATAGTTCAAATAACAAATGTTAAAACCGTATCGTAGTATTCGTTGAGGTTCAAATCGAGGTCTGAAGATTTCCGAAACACCAAAGTACCACTGGAACCTAACATATTCACAACGGATCTTTGATTAGAAGGAAAGAGGATTTGGGGAAGAAGTTTTAACGAATTTTGGGAAGAGAGGGACTCGATCTGTGATTTTAAATATAAAGATACGAAAGAGACGATTGTGCCCCCATTCCTGGTCACAAAAGTACATTAATGCCCCACTGAATAACTAATCCGTGACGGCGTTTGGCTAAGGGACTCACTTAGCTGAAATTGAAAACCACAGGGATGCAGAACACTAAAGAAAAGGTCGGGGGACTCAATGTGGAAGAGCGCTCAAACCACATGTACTCAAATTGCAATTAACTCTTCTATATTTAATACATACCTTTTGTCTATTTAAACCTTTAAATATATATTTCTACGAAATGTTAACAAAGACAGAAGTAGTTTCCCTGATAATAAAAGAAAAGAAACGAGTGGAGGAGAGGAACTAGCCGGTGCGTTTTCTTACCGTTACGAAAAAACGACTACCTTGCTGACTAACGGCCCTCGTACGATCTTTAATTGCATTATTACCCTTATTTGCTTCTACCTTCTTCCACGATAATCTATTAATGTTCTTTAATGTCTACATTCTTCCATGATTATCTAATGTTTTATTTAATTTATTCATTATTAATTATAAGTGATATAATTTTACTAATCATATAAAATATTCCAGTTATTTAATACAACAAAAATAATTAATATGATATGCATTAAAATAAGTTATCAACACAAATATTATAAAGATTTGAAGTCAATAATGTAATATCCATTGGAATATATATCACAACCAAAATTTTATATTAGTTTAATTAATTTTATTTATTGTGAAAATAACTCAATCTTTGGTATTGTATTACTTGGGGATGATTCTGATACAAATTATATTTTTCGTAAATAATGTGAGGACCAAAGTGTTATTATAAAGTTTATACGTCTCAAGAATGTTTATATATATAATGTTACTAGGTTAAAACCATATGTATTACAAGAATGTTTATATATATAATGTTACAAGGTTAAAACCATATGTATTACACAGGTTCAATAAAAAAAAATTCTATAAAAATAAATGGTTAAATAAAAGAAAATATTACATAATATTTAAGGAGATTATATATATAAACTAGGTTATAACCCGTGTATTACACGAGTTTATGAATATAAATTATATAATTTTATTATGTTTATACGTATTTACATAAATAAATTACTTTTATAAAATACCAAAATATTAATTAAAGTACATTTACATATTACAAATCTGTAGACAATTTTCTATACACGACAGAAACGTTAGAGCGATTAAATTTAGTCGAAAGCTTGTATGAAATGAAAACAATATCAATTGAATGCCTTAAATAGATATTGTGGGAATATCAGTTTAATGATTCGAGATTTGTATCAATCAATAATGACAAATTTGGTTTAGTGAACCAAGATTAATAGTTTAATAGATGATTTAGAAGTTTGATTCAATTGAAATCGCATGCATTTAGAAGGTGTTAACACGTGACATTTATGTAATCGTTTATTAGAACAAACAATATACTTAGTATAATAAATAGGTGTAATATTACATTTTTTTCTTTTGATATGTGAATTTATTTATGTTTTATTTGAAAGAAAAAACTTCAAACAAATTTTTTTAAAGAATAATATATTGTCAAACAAATAAAACATAATTAAGAAAGAGTTTAAACTATAAACATAAAGCTTTTTTATTTCATAAAAATATTATATTTACGAATATAATATATTAATTCTAATATCAATGTTTTTATTAGAGCCTAAAATATTATTTGAATTGTTTAAAATAAAAACTTATTTGATTTACTTAAATTTCCATAGATTAGAAGAAGTTGACATTTGACATTTTATGGAATTATTTATTAGATTCAGATGATTATATAATATAGACAGAAAAAATAAATCTTGACCTCGTAGAATCCTGATACACTAAGTAGCATCACAAAACAATTAACACAAATTTATTGTAAAAATAAAACTTGATTCCACTACTTATATATATAATTTTATTAATTTTTTAACATTATAATATTTAAAATTTGCAACTCAATCTTGTCAATTAATCTATAAATGATTTTATTTTTTGTTGTTAAAATTAAATGTCGAAGAATAAATGTTAGAATTTAATATGATAAAGAAGCGTAAAAAACGATGTTAGAATACATCATAAAGTGATACGTGTCACTACAAAACTTTTCTTTATTTATGCTTCTTAAGAATGTTTGTACGTCTCAATAATTTTTTTATATATAAACCAAGTCCAATTGTATGTAGTGGTGTTCAAGGTCTTGTATTGAAGGTTTTTGTTTAAAACGTGACCCAAACAGTTGGTTTTTATTATCGAAACCAAAAGCAAACTATTCAAATTTAAAACTGAACCAAACCGAAGCGTCACTAACAATTTAGTTTGGTTTGGTTTCACGGTTGTTCTAACATGAAACGTGGAAAAAGTATGAGAATCAATTGAAATCTGATTTATCAAAGCAAAAAAAGCTAACATTTGAGAAAATCTATTAACATAGTACTGTTCAAAACCCAGTCACGATGAGTATCAGTATACATAATCGCTAAAGCTCATGAACAAACACCGAAAGTATGAATGAATGAAGCTAAACGCACCTCGGTCCATAGATTTCGTATTGCAGGGCCAGTTTTAGTTAAGACTTTAGGCCCAAAAGAGGGAGATTGGGCTGCAAGGTTCACTTTAGATGAGACAACATATGTCACGTGGCCCACTTTTAGTATTTATAAGTTTGATATAATAACAAAGTATATATATTTGATATCAGGTATTTTAAAGCTTTATGTATATTAAAATCTAATGGTATAGATCATGTTACCAAGTGGATCTTTCCACAGTGTGAGCACCGAAAACCATGATGACATAAATATCATGCTTAATGGAGAATTGTGTTAAAGATTGTACTTATACCAGATGTAACTCATAGTCTTGTATATAAAATTATTATTTAATTGAAAACATTATAAATAAGAGAAATTCGTTGTTGAAGATTTTTAAAATAGATAATAAATTTAAAACGGTGATAACTTTTAGTTAATTATATGAGTTGGATTAAACGTGCCGCCATCTCTTACATAATATACCCCCTCCCCCCTAGAAAAGTATATCAAAACTTTTCGTTTTCCGCCCTTGATTTTTTTTAAAGGCTTTTTCTAAATAAATTCAAAACATTTTCTGTAAAGATTAAATTACTTTTTCATTAAATTGGTAATTAACGGCGTTTTCTAGTTTATGGTAAAACAAATTGTGTATTCTTTTGTCCGAAATGCATATATTTATTCTATATGATACTTATATAGATATTTTAATGGAACGATTTTATCATTATTAGGTAAAACAAACATTATGTAGATAACCCAGCATGTGATTTGCGTAAACACATTGATAATACTAGTACGTGAATTTTTCAATTTGAGTAACGTTAACAAAGAACTAGCTCGAGAATTTTTCAATATGAGTAACGTTAACAAATAACTAGCTCACTTAAAGGATTATGTTGATTAAAAATATCCCAAGTGATCATTAAAGAAAGAAATCCATTGGTCGTTGAATTCTAATAAAGATGTTTTTTTGCAATTCTGAAATGAATTTAATACATTTACAAACAAATAGATAAAGATAATAGTGATAAAATAATAATTATAGCATACTACAAAAAGAATAAAAATGACTAAAAAGAAAAAAGAGGTTTTAATGTATATATTTAAGACTCGAAGGAGGAGTACATCAATTAAAAATGAGGTAGACAAACAAACAAAAATATTTAATGCATAAACACAAACAAAAAAACAAAAAGTATAAATATGCATTTTTTCAAATAAATATTTTTTTAAGGTTTAAGATCAATCATCATACTATGTATAATTGCATATCCTTTTTCAGAAAATAGTAGATTTTGCCACTTGAATAGTCATTTCATTTCCACTATAAGTTATTTATTAGAATGACTGCATTTTTAGAAAAGACAAATAATGATTTAATAATAAATATATACAATGCTACAAGATTTGTATGACTATGGACCAATCTTCAGGAGAATAACATGGAGTAGATAACTTGAGTGAGGTGCGAGGCCACTTCCCTACTATCTCAAAACACAAACCAACCTTCATGAATTCTCCTCAATTTGTGGCCAAGTACCATTCATTTGTACTTTTTTAAAAATAGGAAGGTACTCCTTTTCCCATTTAAATTAACAGCAATATAACTGATATCCATAAATATTATATATTACAAATTTGAAATTACACTCGCAAACTTTTTATTTTTTGAACAACAAATTTATTTCATCAAAATCACAAACCTTGCACTTACAAGGATTTGAATCCTCACCACTTTTGTATGGGGAGGTAAACACCATACCATTAGACCATTTGGTCATTGGTGCACCCGCAACTCATATACCACATTACCACACCTATCTACCTATTTATTCTACTTTGATCTCTACGTTACATAGATTACACACATTCTGTCTTTTAGAAGGCTTGAACCCTTAACCTTCAAAGAGAAAGACATATATCTCCAATTGCATTTGTTAGTTGGACCCAAAACCCCCTGCAAATTTAGTTACTAAGTATTTTATTTATTAAGTATATTAGATGTCCCCGTCGTTCAAAAAAAATATAATAGATGTGTCAAGATAGTTTTGCTAATGAACAACATGCATCCACTAAAATTTACTCTTAATTTTTTCTTCTTCTTTTTAACGACAAAGGTTACATTTAAATTACACCAAAATAATACATCTTGTATAAGAAGGAACCCATCACCCTTTTTAAAAGGCAAGAGCCTCCACTAAGTAAGCTACTTCTACATTCTCCTGAAGTTAACTATTAGTTATTTTATGTGATTTGAACCAACACCAATTTAATAAAAATAAACATGAAATGTTACTAGACCAAGAGGCCATCGTCATCAAGTTAGTTAAAAGAGTACTTTGTCACAACTTATTATTATTGGCATTGGGGGATTTAGGGTGTCACCATCGGAGTCACTGGAATACAATAATTTTCATGATTATATAAAGATGTATTTATTGATTTTTCGAGTGACAAAATTGTTTTTGTTTGATGAGTCTATTTAGGAAAAATGAAGAGAAAACAGTAGACAAGTAAGAACACATACCCGATCTTTTTAGTGTATATGGGGTAACTTAGTAAGGCATGCGAAAATAAGAACCACTGTTCTAATAAAGTTGTCATAAAAAAATAACAAACTAAGTAAGGTTTTGCTTAAACAATGACTTTCACTTTGGTTATTAACAATTATTTAAGCATAATGAACAAGTAAAATTGAGATTTGCAAAAAAAATGTAGCACATCACCTTTTAGCAGAAATGAGATATTAAGTTTTATGCACATGTTAAGTTTGCAAGACATGATGTAACACATCATCGTTGAAAGCAGTAAAACATTTGTGCATTTAAGGTAGATGTCATATTTAAGCATAATGAACAAGTAAATTTGAGATTTGCAAAAAGAATGTAGCACATCACCTTTCAGCAGAAATGAGATATTAAGTTTTATGCACATGTTAAGTTTGCAAGACATGATGTAACACATCATTGTTGGAAGCAGTAAAACATTTGTGCATTTAAGGTTGATGTCATATGAATATCGAATAAAGGATACCACAATACACTAGACAATGCTTAATTAGACTCAAATAGCTTTAAGGACAAATGTAACACATTATCGCTGGACAGAATTTAGACACTTAAATGTTATGTAAGTTTAAGCTTGGGTTTTGTAAAACATGATGTTTAAAGTTTTACTAAAACAATATGCATGGACCCATTAAGCACATTAAATACACGCAGAAGGTTAAGTTCACATTAAATGAAAGGTCAAGTGAATTTGCGAAGTGGAAGTTCACGTGTAAGGTGAAGTTCAATTGATAAGGTCAGCCCACGTAAAGAGTTAAGCTTACGCAAATGTCACAAGCTAACGCAAAAGTCATAAGTTCACGTAAAATTCATAAGTTCACCCAGTCAAGGCTAAGACGCTAAGTTCTTGCAAATGGTTAAGTACATGTAAAAGGTTAAGTTAATGCAAATAGTTAAGTTCACGTAAACTTTGTTGAATCGGGTTGGGTTTCTCACACAACTCTCACAAGGTTTTTCTCTCTGAACTCTCTTAAGAATGGCGGAATTCTCTCTT
>WOUH02000017.1:4382844-4399666 GCA_009936405.2 Stevia rebaudiana | reverse complement strand
ATGGCGTAGTGCCGGAATAGTATAGTCAAAGGTTGAAAATTACCTGGTCAACTGCCGGAAAACGGCCAGTTGTTACAGTCCACCACCACCACCGTTCACCACGACCCACAGTTTACCACCACCCACCGTTTAACACCACCGTCTACCATCACCACCGTTCATACACTACCACCAGTTTATTTTTAGCAATTTATAGACGTTAAAAAAAACAGTCTTCTTCATACAGACTGTAGGGCTATGTTTCGAGTTCACTTAAGGAGATAAAAGAAAAGAAATGAAAAGAGAGGGGAGGAAAGGAAATGAAAAGAAAGAAAGGAAAAGAATGGAAAGCTTTCCTTCTAATTAATTCCAAATCAGAAGGAAAAAAACTTAAAGAATTTTGCCTGATTTTTTTTCCGTTTCCTTTCCTTTCACTCCGTAAGTGAAACTCGGGATCACAACATATTTTATTTTCCTTCCTGTTCCTTCGTTAAATGAAACTCGGAAAAACAAATAATTTTTCCTTTCTTTCTAGTTACTTTCTTTTCTCTCATTAAGTCAACTTGAGAACACATAGATGTTTGGTTAAGCTCTTTTTTATATGTGCAAATGTGATCCTTATACTACAAAACTTTTTATCTTTTAGGAAACAAAATACATCTCGGTGTGTTGCCGTGAGCATGTGAGAGTAGCCTTTTCCTTGATATAAATTACGAATTTAGAATTATTTTTTAACTAATATCCGTGATGGAGTCTAGAATCTAGCTTCGGTTACACTCTAGATTTCGTCACATATAAACCCCCACTAAACCCTCATCTCCTTCGATATTGAAATGAATGCAACAACATTAAATCCTATGCTCCTATTTTCATCGCAATCGAGTAATCCGTCCAGGTCGGTAGCCCTTTCGTACCATTACTTTCATCTATATTGTGTGTTCGAATCTTGTTCAAATCTAGGAACCGGATCTGGAATCATGTAGTTGCTGATAGGAAGTTGAATGCGTTTTAGATGATGTTTTTTGCTGTTAAGCAATTGAGAACCATTCGATTCAATCAAATTCATGTCAGTAGTACTTCGATTAGGTTTTTGTTTTGATTTGTGTTTATTCCCTAGGGTTGACTGGTTATAGAGGATCATGTAAAATTTATAATATGATCATGTGTTTATTCCCTTGTCATGATAATATTTTTGGAAGCCTCTATGTTACTCCAAACAAGTTTTAACCATTTTGGCAAGCTGAGTTTGACTTAATTCTTGACCTGCATCTACCTTTGTGATGAGTGAGTGAAAACTTCATCTTTAAAGTGTTATTGCAAATGCAAGTGAAACTTCTTGTTATATTAAAAAAAGTCTACAAAACAGTTTAGATTATAGAATCATCTCTATGTTTTTATGCTAGCTTCTTTTATGTTTAATTGATTACCAACATTTTGATCCATTTTGAATGAATCCATACAGAAATGTGAAATTTTTTCATACTATTGTGCATATCAATATGACTTATTATAATTAGATTTCATTCTGCAGCTGTGTTTCTCCACTTGAAATCTTTCTTCTCAAAGAAAATTCTTGACTTGATTCAAACTAATGACTAAGGGATCTCACTCTTGTAGAAATAATAAACCATCCATTAATTATAAATATAATCCTCACGGGGGAGCTACTTTTGACCTTGCGGATGTTATCCGCGAAGAATACGCGCCCAATTCTCATAATAACACAAATAAATCAGATAACAAATCTGAACCCAGACCATCAATACTAAGCACAGCTGACGTGATATCAGGAGCCGGTCAACTATGGAGTTTTGCCACATCATCGCTTCCCATTTTACGCCATAGGACGACATCATCACAAAACAATGAAATTTGTGAGAAAGAAAACACTTTATATTATCCGGATGAAGAAGGAAATATAATTGCATCAGTTTCTTCTGAGGGTCAAAATGTAAAATCGGTCAACTTAAAATCCAATAGTCAAGTTTCGGTTTCACCTACGGTCAACAGCCAAAAAGATCTGGATTATGTACACGTGACTAAAAAATTTGGTATTTTCAGTGAGTCTCACATTTATCATTATCTTTTAAGATGCATGCGTACTGATTCCGGTAAGACAATTTTATCCTCCAATGAAAAAAGGGTATTTTCTAGTGTACCGGATGAACTGCAAGATATATACGGATGGATGAATGCAATACAGATTTTAAGACCAACATGTAACAATGGAGAAACAATTAGTGTTGAAAAAAGTGATCAAGATAACGCTACTACACCTGATAATGGTTTAATCGAAAACAATGATATTTGCTACAATGGATTTGTTGAAAATCAAGAATCTTTATCTAATGAAAATACGAAAAATATGATAAAAGAAAACCTGTGCTCGGATGATCTTCAGCAGGAGTCCAAACATGAAAAAGAGGATAACTTGTTTGAGATGAAAGAGGGTCAAAATGGTCAATTTACCAACCGTGAAAATCCTGTTGTGCAGATTATTTCGTCAGCATCATATAAATCACAATATGGACTCGCAAAGCAAGAACACGCGTTTGCAGGAGCATTTGCTGGTACTTTTGTTAGCCTGTGTTTGCACCCCATGGATACAGTTAAGACAGTTGTACAGTCTTGTCATACTGACCAAAAATCTATTTCTTATATCAGCAAATTAATCATATCCGAAAGAGGTATGCAGAAAAAGAGTATTACTATGATCTTTTTGAACAACCATTATCAAAACTGAATATGATTTATATTTTTATAATATAATTTTCAGGTTTATTTGGACTTTACCGTGGAATTGCAAGCAATATTGCCTCGTCAGCACCTATTTCTGCAATTTACACTTTTAGTTATGAATCAGTAAAGGCGGCTTTGCTTCCTCTTTTTGCCAAGGTGAAGAATATACATATTATTCTTATAATTATTATGTTTTCCTGAAAAAGTAAATAATAAATTTTATCTATTTACTTTTGGTTTTTTTTTTGATGATTTTTAATGGAAATTACAAAACTATATTTCAGGAATATCATTCGTTGGCTCATTGTGTGGCTGGTGGTTGTGCAAGTGTTGCTACTTCATTTGTTTTTACTCCAAGTGAACGAATAAAGCAGCAGATGCAAGTCGGTTCACGCTATCACAATTGTTGGTAACTTTCCTATATCATTTTCATGAAGTTTGACTTTACAGTTTTAACATTGACTGGTACAATCATATTTGTCTACCTTTGTGTGTGTGTGTATTGATAATATATTTTTTAATTGTTTTATTATTATTATTATTAATACTTTTTTTTACAGGAATGCTTTATTAGGGATTGTTGGTAAAGGAGGTTTTTTATCATTGTACAATGGATGGGGAGCTGTGCTTTGTAGGAATGTTCCTCATTCTATAATCAAGGTTAATAATTTTCAATTCTGATTTTTTACGTAAATGAGTGAAAATTTTATACCTAACATTTTTTTAGAATATTCGTAAAATTTTCTTGCTTCCCATTATTGCAGTTTTATACATACGAGAGGTTAAAGAATGTTTTACTCATTTCAAAAGAAGCAGAAGTTCAGCCAACCACAATATTAACGGTTAGTTTTTTTTTTTTGGCTGCCAGATGGTTTCAAGCATTATACATAAAGTTATATTCAGTTGATAATCATTCTAGGTCGCATGATCTTTGTTTATAGATTATGATACTGTTGAAGTTGTCTTGCTAAATATATTTATACTTTGTTTCCAAACCAAGTCTATAAAATTATTTACATTAAAATGTTGAAAGTTAATCAATCCTAATTGGTTTGAATGTGAAAGTTGAAGGTATAATAAAAGAAAGTTGGAAGATAAGTTTGAATGTTTATCAAGTCAGTAAGTTTATCTAATGTTTAAAATGTATAGAGTTATCAGTTAGATTTATTTAATCATTTAATTAGAGTTTGACTAGGATTGGTTGACTTGTTTTGCAAGGGTAAATACAATCATGTTTTGGTGGTTGTGAGTGATCTGGTCCAAAATAAAAAATAAAAATAAAAATATACAAATATGTTGAACAGTTTATTCTCGTGCGATCTTCAAGTAATAAAATTTTGTTTTTCTGTTGATTTTTTAATTTCTATTTCATAGCTATTAAGTGGAGGATTAGCTGGATCTACTGCTGCTTTATTTACAACTCCTTTTGATGTGGTGAAGACAAGATTACAGACACAGGTCTGTATATATTCAAATATTATTACTTTTTCATTTCGTGGGTCCCATTTATTTGTGTGTTCTTTACGCGATTAGATAAAAACACGATTTTGTTTAGATACCTGGATCTGTAAACCGCTATAATGGCGTATACAACACTCTTAGAGATATAGCTCAACATGAAGGCCTTCAGGGTCTATATAGGTAAGATTATAAAAAATTCACCTTATTGTAATAACTGATAAAAAATGTATTTTACGCGATCCTTTGACTAACGGCCGGATGGATCTTGTTTATGATCATTAGGGGTTTGACTCCAAGATTGGTGATGTACATGACACAAGGCGCGCTTTTCTTCGCGTCTTATGAGTCTTTTAAAAGGATATTTTCTTTGGAATCTACTCAACTCGAATCCACATCAGAAGGTTTGTAATTCAACATCCAATTAATATCAGGACCATTAATTTGTGTTTCGTGTGAAGACAGGTTACTATTTTTGATTCTTTTAGGCGCCGTAGATGTAAGATATTAGAAATTCATCAAGTGCATAATTCATATAGAGGAGAGGAAACCTGATAAAATGAGGATTAAAGCGGGAAAAATAAATTCTTTTTGTAAAAATAATATTTTGCTGACACGTGCGTTTGTTGCTCAAGAAATACTAACATTCCTCCATGAATCTTTTTCTGCAAAATGATACCCAAAATCACAGTTCATATATTAAGATGGATGGAGTTACATTTGTTGTAAGTCATTGTTCTGTTGCATCAGGATGTCTTTAATGAAATTAAGTTTTGTTTGAGTGAAATTCGTTTGTATTTATAAGAGAACATAGTTAGGAGTTTCATGAAGTGTTACTGAAAGTAAATGTGACATTAATTATTATTAGAGGTTCATAGTTTCATACACATTGTAGGTGAAAATTGGTTATTCAAGGGTAAAAGGAAACTAATTTGTGAAAACAACCAAATTGATAAAAAAGATAAATATGGTTGACTTAATAAACCAGATTGTATGTAAAAGATATGAGAAGTATGAAGATTTTGATGTTTGAATTACTAGGTGTATCACGATTTTTAAATTTTATTGTCTTAACTCAATAACGTGCAAAATCAATACAATGAACTCTTATGTGGAAAGATAATAGACTAATCTAATAATAATGACCACTAGGTATTATTATTATTAGTTTTTTATCGGTGTGTTTTTCTAACACAAGCTTTGACTTGTTGCAATTTTTGAATTTGGTTTAAAAGTAGGGTAGGTTCATCAAGTTTTATAGTGTATTTTTGCCCATCAGTTTACTCGTACAACCCTTTCTGTCCGACATATCTCTTTTGGGTTACAATAATTATAATCAATAATAATATTTC
Source organism: Stevia rebaudiana (assembly GCA_009936405.2). NCBI lineage: Eukaryota > Viridiplantae > Streptophyta > Magnoliopsida > Asterales > Asteraceae > Stevia > Stevia rebaudiana. The sequence goes on along the minus strand of WOUH02000017.1, from coordinate 4,394,138 downwards.
TTAAAATATTGGTATGTTTAAAATTTTTGATGGAATTTGTTTAAATTATTATTATATAAATGAAACTAAAGAGATCAGACAAATACAAGTTGTTTAATATAAAAATATTTAAAATGACCCTTAGGAAAAGTTAGTATATATATAGTTTATTTATCACTAATAATTGATGCTAATTTATGTCATATCAATTCTATGTTCTTTCGCATAAATTTTCTTATTTAACCTTTAATTTTATTATTTTCTATTTAAATAAACTCAAATTTTGACTTTGCTATTATTTAAAATTCATCAACGAAATATGTGCGATTTTTAGTTAAAAAATTCTAACTAATGGTAATTATAACAAGTTTTTTTTGAAATAATAATTTTATTAACAATTGATTACAAAATTATTTAACTGGTAACAATTTCATAACTTTTTAAAAGTTTAAACGCAATTTGACTTTTTTTTTTATATAATAAAAATTGTTAATATTATTATATTACATTTGTTTTTTTTTTTTTTTAATAAAAAAGGCTCGAACATCTAGGATCATCTTGGGAATGGATCACTCAACGCATAATAAATTTCCTTATGTCTAGACCCAAACCCGTGTAATACACTAGTTTATAACCCGTTAACTTAATAATTGATGACCCGAAAATATAATAAAATGCGATGCAATTAAGTCATATGAAAGTAGTTTTCTTTTAAATTCAAAATTAATTAAAGCATCCTGCAAAAAAACCATTTATTTTCATGATTTATTTTTAAGGAAGCAAGTTAGTTATAGTAGAAAAATGTTGCAAGGTGATTTGTAATAAAAAACGAGAGGATTTTGTTTACAAAAAAGTCGAAGTTGATAAATATAAGACGATCGAAGCTTAAAACAATATGAGTTGATTATTTGGATAGTTGGATGACCCTGGTTGGCGAATCAGAAATTAATGTTCAAAAAGAAATTACTTGGATCAAACTCATAATCACCACATAAACCCTAGAAAATGACAATTAAAGAATGAAATTATTTGATTTTTGGCAAATTGAATTTTAATAATCCCAACTTTGACCCATTGGTTTGTAATAATTCTAACTCAGGAAATTATTACTAACAATCCAAAATCATTTACTTGTGGCAGTCCCTAACTAACGGAAACTAACTCCGTTAACGTATTGCTGACGTGGCAAGATTTTCCGACGTGGCATGCTGACATGCCAAGATTTGCTAACGTGTCATACTGGCATGACAAGATTTGTTGACGTGACATGCTGACATGACACGAATTTGCTGACATGACATGCTGACATGGCACAAACGTCACGTTAGCAATATGATAACGGATTTAGCTTCCGTTAGTTAGGGACTGCTACAAGTAAATGATATAAAAGTTTGGACTTCTAAGTTAAGGTTATTACAAGCCAATGAGCCAATGTTAAAATTATTAAAATCCAATTTACCTTGATTTTAATAATTATGTTATAGAGAATTGTGTATTTTCCTAATCCTGTTATACGAACTTCTAAAAGATGTTTCTTATTTGGGTTGTTAATTTTTAAATCTTCTCTCACATATTTGCATGTTTTTCACTCTTTTAATAAATAACACACAGACGCAATCGAATTAAAATCAAACCTCAAAAAAGAAAGGAATATTGCGATTGGATATTATCAATTTAAAGAAAGAAAATGAGGATGACGTTCAGACACCGACACGTATGCATTCCAAACACTTCGGCCTCCGCCAATACGCAACCCCACCTCTATAATACAAACAACATATTTTCTTCTTCTTCTTCCTGATCAATCGATAATCTTCTCTATCAATTCACCATTTCAGGTTCTTCATCGAGCTTTTTGCTATTCATTTTTCTTTTCTGATGATATAATCGCATGTATTGTGTAAATCCATACCTTCAATCTTCAATTAATCATCTTTAAGGTGTTAATTTCGTGAATTCAACTGTGCTTTTTTTTTCTTTTCCCCTTATCCTGTGCATATTATTAGTATTACGGTGCTTAATTCGTTTAATCGAAGGTGATTAAGCTATTTGGTGCTGTAATTCATCATTTAAGGTCGTTGCAATTTGGGGATTTATATTTGTGGGGTCTTGATTGTTATTAAGTAAAGTTTAGATTGTGATTATGCAAAGCTGTTCCCGCTTTTGGTGATTTTCAAGAATAAATGAATAATTAATCAAGATTTTCCATAAAGGAGATTCCTTCAATTTTATACTCATCCGCTCACGGGAATCAATATTGTAAATTAGGGTTCTTGATTCCACAATAATTGAGGTTATCAAAACAAATTCATATCAAATTTGGGGGTTTCTCTATACCTTCTATCAATTTCTCTAAAAATGGTTGAATCAATTGCTGCAACATCCCTTCTAGGGCACAGTCCAATTTTAGGGCTTTTTATGAAAAACTGTACCCTAAAACAAGTTGCAATGACCCCTAATCGATTGGCTCGAATTCGGTCAAACAAAGCTCGAGCAATGGAGTTGACCAAAGAGGTGTATAACTTCAGAGAAGAAGATAGATTTTCAAAGGGTACTTCTGATTATCAGAATAATAATCAGATTGATACCGTTGTTGACCGAAAACCCGGATTATGGCCACCAAACAACAAAGCCGATAACCCGTTGTTACATAACCCGTTATTAAGACAAGAACAAATGGGTTGTGGTTGGTTGGGTGCGATATTTGAATGGGAAGGTGTTATTGTTGAAGATAATCCTGATCATGAAAAACAATCATGGTTACTTCTTTCTCAAGAAGAAGGAAGAACCGCGCCTCCTGCGTTTATTCTTAAACGAATTGAAGGAATGAAAAACGAGCAGGCGATTTCAGAGGTTCTTTGTTGGTCAAGAGACCCGAGTCAACTCAAACGAATGTCTTCAAGAAAAGAACAGATTTACCAAGCTTTACAAGGTGGGGTCTACCGTTTCCGTGACGGGTCAAAAGAGTTTCTAAACGTTTTGACCCGTTACAACATTCCAATGGCTCTGGTCTCGACCCGTTCAAGAACAAACCTCGAAGAGGCTATCGGGTCGGTTGGGTTAAACGGGCTTTTTAACGTGGTGGTAACTGCTGAAGATGTTTATAGAGGGAAACCTGATCCTGAAATGTTCGCGTATGCAGCTCAATTGTTGCAGTTTATACCGGAAAGATGTATTGTGTTTGGTAATTCGAATCTAACGGTTGAAGCGGCTCATGAGGCTAGAATGAAGTGTGTTGCGGTGGCTAGTAAGCATCCGGTTTATGAGTTAAGTGCTGCTGATTTGGTAGTTAGGTGGCTTGATGAACTTTCGGTTGTTGATTTGAAGAATCTTGCTGATATTGAAACTGAATTTGGAGGTGAACCAGAGGTTGAGATGGAATTAGAGGTTGAAGATGATGCGTATCCTTCTTCACGGGTCGCCATTGATGATCTTGATATCTGGTAATGTGTTATGAATCTGTACAGTAGGGTTTATGGGTTTAATCTTGATGTTGATGATGGTTTTATGCATCTTCAAGTTATAGTTTATAAATATGAAAAAGGTAGTCTGCATTGGATTACCATTTGTATGTGTTATATATGTGTAATCTGTATATAAAGATTTTACTTTCATAGTTGTTGCTTCTTGCTTAATCTTTGTATACCTTTTTAAATCTTTCAATTGGATATTGATGGCTTTAAATGTATTGAAATTATCTAAATTTTGAAGTTGGTTGAGATCATTAGTAAACAATTCACCAGCCATTGTTGTTGAGTGTTGATCTCCGATCTTGGTTTGAAAAAGCGAAAAACAGAAGGGGTGTTTAATATATTAATCTGATTCGAATAAATCAAAATTCAATATGGTTTTGAATCGAAGATCACCGGTTCGATATTCCATTCGAGTCTTAAATCCGGATTCGATTCGAAGTCTAATTGTCGAATTCGAATGGAATTTCGAATATGTGATTTCCAATTCAACTCGATTCCAAATTCGAATTATATATATATATGTATGTATCTATATATAGTAGTTAGGGGAAGATGTATTTGAAAACTCATCCTTCTTGTAAGTGTAAGAAGTGAGCATTAAAAAAGTCCACTTAAGTTGTCAAACATTTATCATTTATTCATATGCTATTATTTTTTAAATAGCAAAATTACCCGCGCTTTGCGGCTCCGCTCGACGAATTGATTGTGGAGAATGAAACGTAGACGAAAAACACTATTACGTCACATAAGTGGTGTTATAAGAATATTTAGAATATGCTTCAATAGAACTTCATTATACGAAGATTGAACATACGACGCTCTATGGTGGAAGCCAAAAGGAGGATTTCGGAGGGAGGGAATGTGAGAGTACAACCCAGGTAGAAAGAATATGACACATTTATTTATCTTTACGAAAAAAGAGACCAAATCGGTTGACGTTTGATGGCTTAAACGAAACCGGTGTTCACAAATTTAAGCATGTAAGAAATTAATATTTTTACCAAAGGGTAATTTTTTTAAACCTTTTAAACATGGGGGCATCAAATTATATTTTACAAAGTTTTTAAAAAGTTTAAAGTGTGAAAATGTCAATAATTGCAAAATGAGATTTTAAAAGGTGAAAAAAAAAAAACAGGCCACGGGATTTGAATATGGGAACCTAGCATACCAGGTGCACCAAAACAAGCGAACCAAACCAACTCCGCTAAGCTAACATAAATGCTAGGTATAAGAATAAACATATATAAGTACTATGCATGTCGGTGGGTTGCCCCCACGACATTGCATATTAAGATATGTATAATGGATTCCTGCATGAAAGCATAAGCGCTTTTTTGTCTTTAATATGAGTATCTGCTACTATATTAAAAAAAAAAATCGCGTCGCAAATTGTTTGATATTATGCAACATGACATGCTGCGCATATGGAGTATGATGTAAATGATGGTAATTCATTTATTGTGTTTCTTTAAGTTAGTTTACATGTTTCCTAAACCGATTTCATGTGGTTTTGTTTTCGTTTTTTTTATATATTTTAATATTAAACAAATAAGACACGTTGCTTTTTAAGTTTTTTAATATAGCAATATCATGCTCAAAATTAAATATTAAAATATTTGTGATAAATTTAAATAATATGTGCGAAAGTTTTAGACTTTTAAAGATGTTTTTTAGTAAAAATTCTCTCATGAACCTTTTCTTATATAGTTATACTTATTTATTTGACATGTCATATATTTTGTATATTACAATTATATCTTTATTTTATCATTTAATTAGATCCTTCACAACAATTTTGAAAATATTATTAGTTTAATTATTATTTTTAACCAAGTATGAACCCGATTAGTTCGAGTTCTTTCGAATTCATATTGAATTATGTTTGAAAATTTTCAAAAGCGATTCAATTCAAATTCGAATCCAATTTGAAACTTTCAAAATTCGACTTATATTCGATTAACTGTAATTCAATTTGATGAACGCCCCTATTGACAAGATCTAAAACCGGTAAAAACTGGTAGGCTTTTTCGCACACGAGGCGTACTATGCTTATATATTTCTTTTATATACACCACCTAGGGTTTTAGCATCTCCTACCCAATATATATAGCAGCTATAAATAAGATTTATATAACTACACATACAACCTTTGTAGCTACATGTATAACACTTTGAAGCACAAAAGCACCCATTTGAACAAGAAACGCACGCCTTGGTGGCTTTTTTAACGCCTTTTTTGTTCGCTTTTGGTAATAGCGTGTGCCTTATGTCACACAAAACGAGCAGCCTGCGCCTAGGCACGCCTCAAAACTTAAAACATTAATTTTCTATAGTATTAAATAACTTAAAAATTTATTATGTATAGTTATTTAATATGGCAAGATTTTATAGTTGGTAAGTATCAGTAAAAGATTATAGTGACTCAGTCATCTGCAAATTTGATGGAATTACATGTTCTTTGATCTTTTGAGTCTACAAGTTAAAACATACAGAAAGATATAAATCTAACATCAAATCCAGTACTATAAGCATTGATGGAATTCATGAATCTATTCCACAAGTTTCTGCACATCTTTCTGCAAAATGATCAAGTTCATAGCTTTAAGATAGACAGAACTTATACACTGGTTTTAGAATTTATTTAAAAAAAAAAGGATGTTTATAGTTTTTACCTCGATTGTAAGAGGTGAAGTTGTAGGGTAATAACGTCCAACTGGCTGCCCGTTTTTACCGACCAAAAATTTGGCAAAGTTCCACTGAATGTCGTCTTTAAAGATCCCTCTTTTTCCTGATTTCAAGAATTTGTATACTGGTGCAGCATTTTCACCATTTACTTCAATCTTGAATAATAATAATTAAAATAAAAATAAATTGCATCAAGATATGTTTTTATATGAATCAATCAAAATTTAGGCGCGTTTATAATTTACCTAAGGAATTGGAACCTGTCAGAAGAATTGGAAGATTCCAGTTTCTTCATAAATAATATATTAATTCCTCATAATTATGACATTCGGTTTCAAATTCCAATGAATTCTGCAAATCTCTAAAGATTGTAGAGATTGACTAATATTATTTGAATACCATTGTGAGTGTCAGAAAAAATTGAAATTAAAACTCGTGATGCCAACAATTTGTAGTTGTTTTCTAATAATCTGTCAAATTTATGTGAATTTATCAATCTAAAATGCTAATCACGATATGCAATCAGATTTACCTTGTCAAAAACAGGAAACTCTGATTTGAATCGAGTGCAAACAAATTCTAAAATCTGCTCATTATTTCCTGGTTCTTCATCCCCAAATTGATTGCATGGAAATGCCAAGATTTCCAAACCTACATATTGTTAACACATCAGAATCATGCAATTCATATGCTTATAACAAGAATTAAACAAGTTTATTAGATTTTTTATTTAAAAAACAAACCTTGATCTTTATATTTTGCATAGAGTTGATTCAACTCAGAGTAATTTGAATTCGTCAACCCGCTGCCACAAATATCCACCAATTTATAAACAATTAATCTCAAGAGCTTACATCAATTGGGGACACTGAAGAATGATGAAATAAAAGTAGCAGAAACATTAAGAACAACAAAAGAATCATACCATTTGGAGGCAACATTGACTATAAGTAAAACTTTTCCTTTGTAAATGCTAAGATCAACATCATTTCCATTAGCATCCTGAATATATAGAATTAACAATATCACAGTGATTTGTACAATAAGTTGATTCAGGATATCAAAGAGGACAATCAAAAGTTATTAGTTGAATATGCATTTTGACTTTCCGGGTCAGATTTGTTTCAAATTTCACAACACATACTTCTGCAATTACACTTTTTATATTTAATCAATTTACCACATGATTATCTTGACATTTTAAAAGCGTTGACTATGATATCAACTAAAAGCTTAGCCTATTTGACTTTAAAAGTCAAATCGGAAATTAACCCAGTTCACTCTAATTCAGTTGTAACTTTAAAGCTAAAATACGAACCAAAATCAATCCGTTATCAAAGGGTGTGGATCCTTAAACATGAAAAAGTTGAAAAATCAATTATCAATGTCTGACGGGTTCTCTAATCAAAGGTTTGAAAATAAGATAAATTAACCCTAAAAAACACAAGTTTTGTTGTTCAAAACTAGATCTTGACGCTATTCAGGAGCGGTGTGTAGGGGGATTGATTAAATAGTTTACCTTGACTGTAAGATCATAAATGGATTTAGGTTGGTCTGTCATGGCTGATTGACTGCAAATCGGAGCTAAAAACTGGGATAGGTTAACACTTCAAATCAGCAAAAAACATGAAACATTACTGAAAGATTGGCATCTTATTTGTAGCTAATTGCACTTGAGCTTGATATTCGTCACTCACGGCGTGAGCCTAAGGTATTAAGTATGGTTTTTCGTAGCTGTTTTTTTACGAGCAAAAGATTTTGAGTGGCCATCGGTAGTCAGGTAATATATTCAAAGTTAAATCAGGAATCGGATAGAATCCATAAGCACTATCTCATCCTCATATTAGAATCGGTGACCTCAATCTTCTTTTTTAACAGCAAAAAGATCATGCGTGCTAGCCACTGGTATTCAGATGATGTATTCAAGGTCAATTCATCGACCTTCTTGAGACGGTACCCCCATATAAATGGGAACCAGATGAAATCCGTAAACCCTGTCCCTTCCTCAGGTTCGAACCGGTGACTTCAATCTGATATGCATTTTTTTCCCCATCATAGGAAATTGACCAGAGCAATTGCTTTGGGCAATATTTGAACATAAGACCCTCTAAAGAAAGAACCTCAAGTCCACACATCTTTTTAACCAATTGAACTAGAAATCATTGGTCATTGTTTTTTAAATTAAACATTTAAACTCACCGTGATTAGCGATAATACATTTTTTATATTAATTCACAATTTTTAATAAAATTTGCAATATTAGTAGTAAATAGGGAGGTTCTAGAAGGACAACCCGACCTTGGAAATTAAACTCGGAGGACATGGATTCGTCGTCTACAATTGGCATAATTGGTAGAAACCACCTCATCTACACATAAATTCCCGTTTCTTTAATTAACAATCGCCATACACATGGATTTCTTTTAAATTTTTGAAAGATGAACTTCATTAGAAAACAACTAGGCCGAAAACCGGGCGAGGAAAACAACAACAAAGAAGAAGATTACATAAATACAAATTTACACTAATCCATCCACTTGATCGATTTGAACTTATACCTATGCTTAAACCACAAAAAACTCAACGATTTAATATCAGCGAACACGTTCTCAACCTTGACTTGCTTCCCAGAAAACCTTCTCTCATTCCTAGCCTTCCACAGACACCAACAAGACGTAATAATAATACCATGAGTCACCATTTTGTCGACCGCCCCTTTCTGGCAATAAGAAGAGATATCCAGAATGTCTCTAACTGAAAAAGCAAAGAAATTGGGGATCCAGCACCACAAACTGATTTTAGACCAAATATCCATAGCGAAACTGCAGGTCGTGAATAAGTGGTCCACACATTCGTCGACCTCATTACAAAGAGGACACATGGTGTCATTAACAGTGATGCCTCTCCTGGAAGTAGCGTCAACCATCGGGATCCGATTCATTTCAGCTCTCCAGACGAACACATTGCATTTGATCGGCACCCACTAGCACCAGTCCATCACGTATCTGTCACTGAAGTCTTCACTACTCCGAAGAAGATCTCTAACTACCGCAACACTAAAACCACCTAAATTATTCCGTATCCACTTCCAACCATCCTTCCTTTTAGAGAGCACAACTGACTGCAACCTGTTCGCCAAATTGCCAAGCTCACGTAACTCAACATCCGTGGAAGGATCAATCCTCCATAACCAAAGCCCGTTCCCATCCATTTTGTCCTGCACACTATAGTCCTTGACAACCTCAAGGCAAAACAAGTTAGGAAAACAAAATATAAGAGGAGCATTGCCGAGCCACGGGTCCAACAAAAATTTGATCTGGGACCCGTCACCGATAATACCCCTGAAAAATTCTCGAATATGGAGACCACCTGCAATAGATTTGTTAACCACTGAAACAATGTTACCCCAAGCCCATCCCATCGATTTCCTAAAAGGAAGGAAATCCTAACCAGAACCCCCCCCCGCATGAAGAGCTCTGATGACCTTAACCCAAAAAGCACTACTATCAGTTTTAAACCTCCAAGCCTACTTGGCAAGAAGAGTCGTGTTATAATGACTTAGCTTACCCAACCCCATGCCCCCAACCTCTCCACGGGACGCACACCTGTCCTAGTTAACCCAATGGATGTGTTTCATCTCCGAAGTCCCTCCCCAGAGAAAACTTTTTATGTACCTTTCCAGATCCTCCAAAACTTTTACTGGTGCCCGGTATAGCGAGAAGTAATATATAGGGAAGCTTTCCACAGAGATAACCTCCTCTTAAACAACTCATACACCGGCCTCCAATTCACAGATCTATTCATGTTGGCTCTAACCCTTAACCCAAGGTAATTTGAGGGCATGCAATCCAGCTTACACCCAATCAAATTAGTCATCGCTTCCACCTCCGTAGTAGAGACCCCAATGCCAAATATACTAGATTTCTTAAGGTTTAAGCTCAACCCCGAACAAGCATGAAAAGCCCTGAGGATACTGATGATATTGTACATGTTCTCTTCAGACCACTCACCTAGAATGAGCGCATCATCAGCGAAAAATAAGTGAGAGATGACCGGGCCGTCATTGGGTAATTGAATACCCTTACAATGCCACCTTCGATAGCCCTGAATAACATGCATGATAGAGCCTCCATAGCAATAACAAAGAGGAACAGGGATAACGGGTCTCCTTGGCACATAACCTTGTGACACGGAAACTCAAACGTCGGAGACCCATTAACCAACACTGCAGGCCTAGCCTAAAAAAGAACCCTAAGGACCCAAGACCACCACGTGTGGGGAAACCCATTTGGTCAAGAATGTTGACAACAAATAACCAATTGATGTTGTCGTAGGCTTTCTTAAAATCAATTTTAAACAAAAGGGCCTTTCTCTTAGTCTTTCTGATCCACGATTGAATTTCATTCACTACTAAAGGGCCATCCAAGGTACACCTCCCCTTAAGGAACGTCGTTTGCGATTTGGAGACAACCGACCCAATAACCCTCTTTAAACGATACGCCAGAATTTTCAATATAACCTTATTAATAAACCCCACCAGACTAATCGGCATGTAATCGTTCAAACTCCCAGGATCTTTCCTTTTAGTAATAAGGGCAATGAAAGACGAGCCTGTGGCACCCCACTTCCCGGCCCCCGGTCTCCGACCAGTCCGAGAGCGGTCTGCCACGTAATCAGTTCAGTATTGCATGATCGAGTCAACCAGTTTAACATACAACTCATATTACACCAAAAACAACCATTTCATTTCATAACAAAGTTTTATACATTACAGCGAAAGCAAATACAAGTATATCAGATAATAAACACAAAAAGATATAGCATCATAGAGTCTTCCTCCTTGACTTGTTTTAGATACCTGAGATTACATATAATTTGAAAACGGTCAGCTATAAAGCTTGTGAGTTCACATGTTTTGATATTATGAGTGAAACCTTTGTTAATTGATTAAGACCATAATACTATTTGCAAAACTGTTAATTAAACAATTTCCGTTAATGTTATTATCATAAAAGTCGAAGCGTGATATGGTTTTGCCCAACATATGACTACCATAAATCATATACAAGAAAATAATAATGCATGCGTGTAAACCTCCAGTTCTACCGCATGAGGTTTATCAGACCCAGTAGTACTACCCATTATTACCCTGCCACC
>WOUH02000017.1:4363776-4382744 GCA_009936405.2 Stevia rebaudiana | reverse complement strand
TTTTTAAACTTTTGGGGTGAGAAACTACTTGTAACATATTTTGATATATTTGACTGATTAAGAGCTCACGATTACTTAGTATAACTTTTACGCAACTTAAAATCCTTAGCATCATATAGGACTGTTAGACGTATATTGTAGCTGGAGAATATGGGATGGTACTATTGGGCCTGACAAACCCTACTCCGGTGACAGGGTCACGCGGGGTGCGATATTGGCCTTCACAACAGGTTGTTGTCGTCGTGACATTCAACACTAAGGCAAAACATTGTCAGCTTCGGGGTTGGTATGTTATTGTAATGTGATGTTATGACTAGCTATCATTCTCTTAATGCACGTTTTAAATATGATCCAATAAACAAACTTGAAACTTGTAACTTATTGAAACTATCATTTGAAACTGTTTTTTGAAACACTGTTTATACAAACATGTGAACTCACCAACCCTGTGTTGACATTATAAGTATGTTTTCTTAGGAAATCAAGATGCACGCTAAGATTAAGAGTTGGATAAAGAGTGTTGCATGCATTGTCGTTTGATTGAAACACTAAAACTTAATTATGTTATGTAATAGTGCTTTGTTGCACTTAAACAATTTATGCTTCCGCACTTAACATTTTTACTTCCACAAACTCTGATTGTATTTTGAAAACTATCATCATATTGAATGGATGAATGTATTTTGTCAAACTAAATGTAGTGAGTCGTTCAATGATAGATGACTTGATCCTGTCGATCGTCACGTCTTCATTTGCGGTGTCAACGGCGGTGGAAATTTGACGGTGTGACATAAGTGATATTATTTTGCTATTTAATATAAACTAGTTTCTTTACCCGCGCGTTGCGGCGGGGGCGTAAACTTTCTATCATGTGTGGCAGTGACATTAATGTAGTTAAGTACCGAAACTTTCAAAACATTAATGTCACTAACCCGTATGTTATGCCAAGACCGTTGATTGCACCCATAACTATAAACTTTTGAAAATATTTGAAATATTATATAAGAAACGAAAAATGTTGCAAATTCACACGTTATGAAGTTTAAAAAATTAATGAATGAAAAAGTTAGTGAGGAAAAAACATATTACATATACATAGGGGATAAACTATATTTTTTGAAAACTTAAGAAGGTTAGATGTCATTTTACAAATATAAGGGGTTAGTTTTGACATTAAACAAAGTCAAGGGGGGCCATTTACAAATTATCCATAGGAGTAAAACTTGAAGGGTTAGATTTATAAATTACTCAAAGTGAAGGGGTGTGTTTGATTGTTGGCATTTGCCACCGACATTGGTTTTTAAGTATATATAAAATGTCCCGATTTTATTATTTTGATGAATTGATGTAGAACATTGAGAAATTTATCCATTTTACTTTAATGTAAGAAATGACAAAAACAAAACATCTTTACTAATTACTAAGTTTGTGGCATTATTCTGTTAAACTGATTCTTGATACATTTAACTGTTGTATTTGCGTTTCACTTTTGCTTTCAAGTAAGCTGTTAGCTAATATTTGTCTAATTTAATAACTCTTATTGCTTTTTTGCATGTTATTTGAAGAATAAATGGGATTGACTTTGAGGAAATCTTGGTAGATATCTCCAAAAACCAGCAGTTGTCCCCTGAATATAAAGGTTTGTTTTTTACCATCTACACTGATATTGTATCGAATAATGCATATGTTTACTAATGTTGTTATATACAGCTATAAATCCAATGCATCAAGTTCCTGCAATAGTTGACGGACAATTTAAGCTTTTTGAGAGGTTTTGTTTCTTTTCTTGATCTATAATCGCTCTTATGTATTGTTTCATTTGAATATAGATTATAAATGCAGCACGGTTTATGCAAGATTTAAGTTTATGTTACGTTCCATTTTATAATTCTAATAATTATATCTTTTTGATTTGCAGTCACGCGATACTTATTTACATATGTTGTGCATTTCCAGGAGTTGATAGTAACTGGTTTTCTTCTTCTCTTACAAATCTGAATTCATTGTCTTAACCCTTAAGGTGCTGTTAACTTTTCCGTTAATCTAAAGTGAAATAACCAAAATACCCTTTCACTAATCATAAGTCAAAGGGTATATTTGTCATATACCCTAATTTAACGGAAGTTAGCCTTAGTACTCAAACTCGTTACACAACTGAAAGCATTAAACTAAACTTGTTAGTATAAACTTTAAACCATTAGTATTCAAACATGTTATTTTATGTAAACCATAAGAACCGTCTGTGCAATTAACTCAATAACTTATAACATAAATACGCTTATTATATATCTTTAGGTATCCCGGTGATTTAAGTAAAAGAGCTAAGATCCACTCGGTTTTAGACTGGCATCATGCTAACCTGCGTCGTGGTTCAGGTGATATATTTTTATTTTTATTTTCTTTTCAAATTATACTTAAGATAAGATTTATCTCCCATGTATAAAATTAGTCATGTAATAATATCGGTTTTATGTTTTCTAACTTTCAGCTGGACTTGTTTTCAACATTATTCTGTCTCAATTAGACGCGCATCAATTATACCCGCAAGCAGTTAATCAAGCAGAAGGAATACTTTTGAAATCATTGTCTAAATTAGAAAACTTTTGGCTAAAAGACGCACGCTTTTTGGTTGGAGGCTCGCGACCATCGATAGCAGATATCAGTTTAGTATGTGAAATCATGCAACTTGAGGTATAACATGTCAATATGTTTGATCAAGTTCTTTCATTTCTTCATCTTTTGTATATCAAAATGCAAAATTTCATTTGTTTTTAGCTTTTGAGTGAGAAAGATCATGATCGGATATTAAGACCTTTTAAGAAAGTTGTTCAGTGGATTGAAGATACGAAGATTGCAACCGCGCCTCACTTTGATGAAGTTCATCGGGTTTTATTTAAAGCCCAAAAAAGATTTCGAGAGCGCATGAAAACACAATCCGGATTGAATGCAAAGCTATGAGATCACACAATAAATTCGATCAGTATTGCAATCACTTCAATTTGTACTCATTAGAAACTTGTTTGTTGTTGGTGAATCAGCATTCAGCACGTAATGTTGCTATATGGTAAATCTTTTCTAGATGATGTAACCATCGTTACATTTGATTATAGAAATTTGTGTATGAGTTATTTTGATCAATATAGTCAAATCCTTCAAGGGTTTTCTGTTTTTTTAGTTTTTTCAATTTGAGTTGAATTATGTTATTCGTAGTCTTCTATTTCTATTTGTTTAAAACTCTGTTTGTCTATTATTTGTTTTGAAGTCGGGTTTTTCTAGAAACAAACACTATTTCCTTAGGAATTGAGGCAAGTTTTGCCTATATCGCATCATCCTCCGACCCTATCAATAGCAATAGCTTTGTTAGGAGTTTGAATATGTCCAAAAATGGGTCAAAGATTTTATAAAATCAAAAGTTTACATGTTTGGGCAGTCTGAGGATTTCTTGAGTGTGATTTAATGGGCACATTCGTATAACAAATTAAAATCTTATCATTACTATCACTTGTCTAGTGACATTGGCCAAATTTAGGATTAAAAAAATTTGTTCAAAGAAAAATGTAACACAATAAAAGTAACGCTTTACTGTGAAATTTGTTCTCTAGGATATAGACCGGAAAAAGTATATTCTGAAATGGGTCATAAGGACCTGTTACTGCGAAATGTGCTGGCCTGTTTCACTAATGGTACATAAGTTTGATTGTGAGTTGAACAGTTGCACAACCGGTTCGAGTGTGTTAGGTTTTTAGCTAGTTTTATAGGAACCAGACCCAGATTCATGAAGGGAAAACTAGTACACGACCTACCCGGTTCGGGTTCAAACTGGTTCCAATTTCACATTTAAATCGGTTCTAAACAGCAAGAATGTGGTGGTGGGGGCAATAGCGAAAGAGGTGATATGATGATGGTGTTGGTGACAAAAAAGCGGAACTACAATTGCTTTGGTGAGTCCTTTCATTATACAAAAACAATGTTACAACTTTTAAAACTCTTCACCTTTAGTTCTCATTCTTTTAATCTCAAACTAAAACTAAATATGTTATGTTTAACTTCACATTCCAACTCCAACAAGTATTAAAAATATTAGCAAAAAAACACCTCAAAACTCACAATAAAATGATATATATGTTTCAGAAACAGTAGACTACCAAATCATTAGAACACACCAACAGTAAAAAGAGAACAGCACTCGGTGGAAGCTAATAAACTTCACCACCAACCAAACAAACATATACCAAAAACATCATACTTAATCTAACACACACATTAACTTTTATTCTAAGCTTCTTCTTCCTCGTAACCATCTTCATCTTCCTCGTACTCACCTTCTTCATCAGCAGTTGCATCCTGATATTGTTGATACTCGGAAACAAGATCATTCATATTGCTCTCCGCTTCAGTAAACTCCATTTCATCCATTCCTTCACCCGTGTACCAATGCAAGAAAGCCTTCCTTCTAAACATCGCGGTAAACTGCTCGCTCACGCGCCTAAACATCTCTTGAATTGAAGTCGAGTTTCCAATAAACGTCGACGCCATTTTCAAACCCGTGGGTGGGATGTCACAAACGGTTGACTTCACGTTGTTCGGGATCCACTCCACAAAGTAAGACGAGTTCTTGTTTTGGACATTGATCATTTGTTCATCCACTTCTTTCGTGCTCATCTTGCCACGGAACATGGCGGAGGCGGTTAGGTAGCGACCGTGGCGGGGGTCGGCGGCACACATCATGTTCTTGGCATCCCACATTTGTTGGGTGAGCTCGGGGACGGTTAGAGCGCGGTATTGTTGGGACCCGCGGGAGGTTAAGGGTGCGAACCCGACCATGAAGAAGTGGAGCCGCGGGAATGGGATTAAGTTGACTGCAAGCTTGCGGAGGTCGGAGTTTAGTTGACCCGGAAAGCGGAGGCAGCAGGTGACACCGCTCATGGTGGCGGAGATTAAGTGGTTCAGATCTCCAACTGTAAAAAAGTCACATAAAAGAAATGGTTATAAGTTATAAAATTAATTACAGTTTTCATTCTTAATGTTTAATGTTTAGGTTCACCTAATGTGTTATGAAAACATGAGCAACACATATCATAAGTTTTGTGACATGTTGCAATCAATTACTTTTGGTTTATTTATTTTATTCCTTTCTTGACTGGAATATACGAACAACATAAATTCTGACAATCAGATCCAAATCTTCCTATAAGAATGAAGGATCTAACTAATTTTCAACTTTTTTAAATGGAAAAGTTTATTATTTTTATATTGTGTAATATGAAGAAACCAACCACGTGAAAGGCTGAAATTGACAACTGTTTTCATGCCCACCAAAATAAATAAAATAAAAAAAGGTGGAATCTTTGGTTAGGATGGGAATCACAATCACATGACATTGGTACCCACATGACTTGAAGAGTACAACACAATGATTTGACTGAGTAAATCACCAACTATAAATCTGATCAACCTAAAAGCTTGTACCAACTGCATTCTTAACTTACACACCAAGATATGTTTAAGACCGTTGAAACCATCTAAATCTACTTATTAAACTAATTTAACATCCAAATGGTTTGGTTCACAATCTGACAGTTTAACCAATATAATCTGATTTGAAACTTGGGATCAGTTGTTTCACCTTTATTATTATTATTTTTTTTAATTTAGAGTATATAGCTAGGGGTGGATTATTTAAAATCTCACTTAAGATGTGAAAACCCTAGAAACCTAATATTTCAAAATTTTGATATTTTTTAGATAAATTCTACATTAAAATTTATGGCTTTTGGAAAAAAGAATATAAAAAAGCTCCAAGTAGATTTAAAAGAAAATATTATGTAAAACTATTTTTCACATATTTTTTAAAAAATATAAATAGTCGGTGCTTTTTGTATTTTTTATAAAATGGGTGGCAAAATAATATTTAAAGGTGAGCTTTTCGAAAAAAAAATGTTTACCTTTGAGTTTTTGGGTTTTTCACAACTCAAGTGATGTTTCCCCTATGTATGTAGTATACTGTGAGCCATCTTTATCGTTTTCTAAATTAAAATAGAAACTTATTGATTTAAATAAGAAATAAGAAAATGATTTAAACCGCAAAACCAAACCGTTAAACCGCCAAGCCAAAATTGTGAGCTCCCTTTAAACCACACTAGACATCAATGCAGTTTAGTACACATCTTTAAGAGCATTATGTATTATAATAATAGTTCTATGTCTCACAACTAACAAAAAAACAGGAAAAAGTGAGCTTATTTTAGATTAAAAAAAAATTTGTTGAACCACATCAAGGAACAACCATACCCTTTGTTTAATTTTTTTCTTTACATTATTATATCTTTGGGATTATACGAAGAAGATGAACTTACAACTGGGAGTAGTGAGCTTAAGTGTACGGAAACAGATGTCATAAAGAGCCTCATTGTCAAGAACCATACATTCATCCGCATTCTCAACCAGTTGATGAACCGATAACGTCGCATTGTATGGTTCGACCACCGTGTCAGAGACTTTGGGTGATGGGAAAACCGAGAAAGTGAGCATCATTCGGTCCGGATACTCCTCGCGTACCTTGGATATCAACAAAGTACCCATTCCGGACCCGGTACCACCACCCAATGAATGGCATACTTGAAATCCTGTTATACATAAAAACAACATCAGATCTAACATTTAGTTCATAGTTCATAGACCAAGTTTTTATATATGAAGAACGCATGACATTTCTGAGGTTAATTAACTGAAACACTGTTGGTATTAAACAACATATTGAAATTATATTAATCATGTTTACATTTTGAGGAGGTTTTGGGTTCTGAAAAGGAAATGAATGAACGATTGCTAAACAAACAAACCATGAATCTATGGACGATAACTGCAAAAATTGATAAATGTTAACTGCGATGTAAGACTGATGTTAAATATATATCAAGCTTTGTGGATTACTGTGTTTTCCAATAGTAAAACGTTAAATCAATTAAAACACGAATCAGATCTGATCGAATTAAAACGTTAAAATTGTGGATCAACATACGTTAATTTCGTTTCGTAATTAAATTCATTTACTGATTTGTTTAAATTCGTTACAGCATTCACAATCAAAACGCTAATTTCGTTTCATCATCAACCTCGAAACAGTAAAATTAATTCAGAAATTAATCAAATCCGGTCGAATCAGGTAAACTCATCGGAAAACATTCACTGGTTAATTGAAATTTTTTTACCATCAAAATCAAAAAGTTAAGTTCACTTAACTATCAAACAAATCGCTGATCGTTAAAATCAATCCAAAAACTAATCAGATCCGATCAAATTAGGTGGAAATCATCGGAAAACATTCACTAACTAATTTGAACTCGTAACAGTGTATAAATTAAAACGCTAAATCCATTTTGTCATCAAACAAATCGCAGATTAGTAAAACTAACTCTAAACCTAATCAGATCCGATCCAAACAAGCAGAATTCACCACAAAACAGTCACTAGGCAAATTGAACTTAAAAACGAAAGGAAATAGAGACTGAGAGAAGCATAACCTTGAAGACAATCACAGTTCTCTGCTTCCTTACGAACAACATCAAGCACAGAATCAATCAACTCCGCTCCTTCTGTGTAATGTCCTTTCGCCCAATTGTTTCCGGCACCAGACTGGCCAAACACGAAGTTATCAGGGCGGAAGATCTGGCCGCAGGGACCAGATCGGACGCTGTCCATGGTACCTGGTTCAAGGTCCATGAGAATGGCGCGTGGAACAAACCTTCCGCAACTGGCTTCGTTGTAGTAAACATTGACGCGCTCAAGCTGGAGATCTTGGTCGCCGTTGTACCGGCCGGTGGAGTCGATGCCATGCTCGGCGCAGACGACTTCCCAGAACTTGGCTCCGATCTGGTTACCGCATTGGCCGCCCTGAATGTGGAGGATTTCTCTCATGGTTTGGTTAGAGTTTTGAAATTCAAACGTAGAAAGTGTGTGAGAAACTGAGTGTGTGTGTGTGATTCAGGAGAGTTAGGAGGTGGTTTATTATATGCACGAATTGGGGAGGGTTCTGGTTTTTTTTAAGAGGGAGATTTAAATTTGTTTTATGGAGACACATGGTTATGTAAAAAACTATACATTAGGTTTTTTAAATTTGGTATAAGTGTATTCTTTGTATTATAGAGATTTATTGAAAATGGTTGTTAGTGGAGGAATATAGAGAAATTGATAGATTCTCTAAGCATAGAGATTTGGAGAGAGAAAATGTAGTGATTTAGTAAATTGAATAGAAGAGAAAAATGTATTGATTTTAAAAAATGTAATATTTTATTGAATATGAAAGTGGTTGTGAGTGGATGAGAGAAAAAAATAATGATAAGGGTATTAAAAAATATTATTTAATTGAAAAGAAGAGAGAAAAAATTATTATTTTAAGTGATTTATAGAGATGGAGATGGAGAAGCTAATGTGAATACTCTACTCTCAAACTTGTAAGAGGATTCACGTTAGAATCTCTATAACTTTATAAGAGCATTCATATCCCATTCTCCATCTCCATCTTTATAATTTAACCAAATATCACTATTTTCTAAATTTATATACATATTTTGTTTAACCCTCCACATCCCATTCTCTATCTCAATCTCTATACCACTCACAAACACATATTTTATTATTTATTCTCTCTCTTATACTCTCACAAATTAATTATTGAGATTCTTTAAACTTAAAGATTCTCTATTTATAAAACTCTAAATTTTAGAAATTGAGATTTGAATGGAGAATGAGATGTAGCACACTTTTTAAACAAAATCTATAAATTCTAGAGAAAACTCTATAATAGAGAATGGGATGTGAATGCTCTAATTCACTAAAATTAGTATATTTTCTCTTTCATATTCAATTAAATAATATTTTTTTTATATTTATCACTACTTTTTCTCTCTTATATTCAATTAAATAATTGTTTTTATACCTTTATCATTATATTTTTCTCTTTCCAATTTACTTTAATAAAAAATGTTTTTTTATATTTACTGGTTTCATTAGTTTTTCTATATCACTCTACTCACAACCACTTTACTGATAAAAGTAGAGAGATATAGAGAAATTATTAATTATGGGTACGTTTAAGAATACTAGGTTTTACTAGGGTTCAAGGTTAGTCCCGATATCTGAATCTAAAGGAATATTTATTATTTCAACATTTAAAAATATAAAGAAAATATTCCGGACATTCGAAAAATATTCGGAAAAAAATCTAAAATATCCGAAATTCCGAAATACCCGAAAACTATCTGAAATTTCGGATATTGGAAATATCCTAAACTTTTTAAAATCAATATCTGAATCTAATATTTCGGATATCTGAATCTTTGAATTATCCGAAACTTCAAATAATTCGGGTTTGGAATTTCGGATAATTCTGGTTCGGATTCAGATTTTTTTAACACTACAACTGCTTTTACTAAACTTACCCAAAGTTTTTTTTGTTTTCCGAATATTCATATATGTATTTCAATTGCCTTGATTAATTTTTTAAAAATTACGATTGAATACAAATGAAAATTAAGTGATTTAAAGAGACAACAAAAACTTCGATTTAGTTTAGTGCAATTTTCGAAAATTTAGTTTACTACTGTATGAAGTATTGCTAAATGTATTTATTTAACATGACATCCTAACTCCGAATAGATGGTGTGTCCGGTATTGTTTGATATTTTTTAACGAAGAGTATTATTACTTCTAAGTACAATATTACACTATCTTACGTGGATTTGAACTTTGTTCTCCTACTTTAAGAGATAAGGCATCTACAAAGTGAGTAAATCTCACGTTGGCACTTAATCTTCTTTTTAAAATAGAAAACTCACTCAAGTAACTATAATTTCACACCAATGTTCAAATAGTTCCAAATTGATTAAAAAAATCAACTAAAAGAAGATTAATTACAAATAGTTAATTTATCATTTTAGATATCAGGGTATGGTTATAGTAAGGAGGAGGCTTAGGGTAAGGAGGGTAAGGAGTCATCCAATCCATTAGATCTTAAGATCAACGGCCAGGATTAACGCGGTGGCAGTTTTGTAATTATTCGGAACTTTGAAAAGGCATGAAGGGTAATATCGTCCCAATCGAATAACACAAGGACAGTCGTATAACACAATGACAGTCGTATAACACAATGACAGTCACAATCGTATAACACAATGACAGTCGTATAACACAATGACAGTCGTAAAACACAAATCATGACACAAAAACTTGCACATCGTATAACACAATGATGCATATCAAAAACACACAATAATTGAGTTCAGTTCACTTTAAAAAAAAATTAAAATTTAATTTTTTTTTAAACTTAAAAAAAAAAATTATTTTTTCTGGGCGTTAATAAAAAAAAAATTTGAATTTAAAAAAAAAATTCAAATTTTTTTAAAAAAAATTTCGAATTTTTTTTTATTTTTAAATTTGAAATTTTTTAATTTTTTTTTTTTTTGAGAGCCGGACACAATTACCGATGTACCCCTCCTTAAAAAATTCCCTCCTGCCACGTATCGTTACCAAAGCCCTCCTTACCCTTCTTACCCTAAGCTTCCTTCCTATTTGAACCCAACCCTAAAGGATGTTAAATAAAACAAAATGTTAACAAAAAGGATGATATTGACGCTTTTCAAAGACAAAGGATGATACATATGATTACCTATAAACGTAAAGGATGATCTGTATAATTTTGTCTTTATATTAATAGCTAACACACAAACAAACATGCATGCTAAGCTAAATTAAACAACAAAAAACAAATACAACTACATTAATACATTAAAACTAAAACTTTGTCTTCAAGAATAACCGAAAGCTGTTGATACACTCTTGTACCAACAATAACTCATTTCATTTTATTATTTCATTCACTCAAGCTTAATTTCAAATGATACCGTGAGTTCCATTCATTCTTTAATACCTCATATTTTAGATATTTGAATCATTTTAGGTTTTTAGTCTTCTGAACCTACATAATCACATAAGACATCAAAATAGTGAATTTTACATTAATATTGTTTTTATTAAATAATCATTAATTAACACGTAAAACCACGTGATCATCAACCACTCATCAAAGAAGCACATGTGTGTTCAAGCTAAGTTGAGCCCAAAGGACATAACAAGATGTCAAGAAGAACCTCGAAAGAATTAAGACAAAGATAGTAAGCTTAGAGACAGAGACCCAGATAATTCTTGCCCGAGGGGAGGAGGGGAGGGGGGTTGTTGTTTGGTTCAATTGTTATCAGTTTTTTTAGTTATATTTTCTGGTTATAATAAAAGTTCTTTGAAGAGTTATTCCAATTAAATGCATGCAAAAAACAAAAATCTTAGGATGCCACCACTTTGAGCATGATTGCAGAGTAGTGCTTGTAATCACTCTTCGTGTTTATTCGATTCAACAACTCTTTCTAACTCTAGTGTGTAGGGGTGTTCAAGATAATCCAAACTCAAAAAAATACGATGTTCGAATCGTATCCGAAACCCGAAAAAACTTATTCAAAATAAGATATGAATCGGATAATACGATTTTAGATTCGAATCGAATCGGATTTCGAATTGGTATAAACTTCTTTTTTAATCGGATATTTAAATTCAATTAGAATAATTAAAAAAAAAACCGGTTTACTCAGGTTGTGCGAGTTGTTCGGATACAAAATTTTAGGTTATTCGGTTTATTCGGATACATTCGAATCGGATGACACGATTTTAGATTCGAATTAGATTCAGATTTAGATTTAAATTCAAAATTTTCAAATTCAAACAATCCGATCCGAATAACACGAATAACTCGAAACCCAACTCGATGAACACCCTACTAGTGTGTACTTCTAGGGGACATATTAGAGTTCTTAATTACCGTGTACGTGTTAGTTACGTGGTTACATATCTGTGTCTTATGCTATTTGTATATGAGAGAGTACGTAGAAAACCTAATTAACCAAACCGGAACCGAAATAACCAAACAAAAAAAAGCAAACCGAACAATAAAAGGGAAGAAAACCAAACCGAAAAAACTGAAACCGAAACCGAAACATTTGGTTCGGTTTCTACTTTTCTTTTTTCAAAAACCGAATCGAACCGAATCACCTAATGTATATAATTTTTTTTTTATAAATATACTAGTGTATTCATAAATTTGATCGCTCATGTATATATATTAGAATGTTTATTTGTTTTATAGTTCTTAGTGACTAAACTAGTGTCTTAAAGATCTATATATTTTGATTAGATATATAGTTCTTATATATTTTATAAATATATTAGTATATTTATACATCAATTTTTATGAGGATGTTAAATTATTGAAATAGTTAGATTTATCAAGACGAAAAAAGGTTTTCGCCACTGTTGATATATGTCGTCTCACAGAATATTTCATTAATCATCTATTACTAATCTTGTTGTTTGCATTTTAAACCTTTTTTACTTAGAAAAACAAAAAATAAATAAAATTTAGAAACCGAAAAAAAAAAGCGCAAACTGAACCGAAACCGATAGAAAAGCCAAAAAATCAAAAGAATGGTTATGAAAAACCGAAAACTGAATACTTTAGTTAAGATTTCGATTTTAGGCAAAAACCGAACTAAACCATACTCACCCATACTTATGCTATTTTCTAAGGACCGGTCCTACTATAGTTAAAGTGATGTATCATTATTTACATTATTACATATTATTAGATGCGCTTTTCATTGTTTGCATTTTATATACCATCACCAAGAGAAAACAGAGTCAAAGGCAGTTTTATTACTCCAGGGTCCAGATACAGCAGAATACAAACGAGAAAACAACTTTAAAGAACTCAAATTCAAACAACATAATTTAAAAAAAAGGATAACAAATTGGGTCTCTAAAAACTTCATAATGAATATGAATAAAAGATGGTACAAATAGGCCCATGAGGAAATACTTTAGTCCCGGCTTAGAAAGAAAAGGTTTCCATACCACAAGAGCAATGAGTTGAACAAGTAGACAGTTATCTTGAAGATCACCAAAGTACCAAAACTTTTTCATGATTATATTAATATAATCATCTTTCGTTAAGTTAACTTTATCCACATAGATCTGTAATGCAACTTCAACACTGAATCTAAATAGAAAATTGCACACGTAGGCAACCAAGCAAACCAGAATGAGTTTCTTTTCACTTGGAGTTGGCTTACCTTGTTCATGGAGTATTTTTCGAGATTTCAACACCAAGTGAGAAATGGTAGCCATTAGAAAGATAGAAACCAGAATAAGAAATCTTGCAAGATAATCAAGATTGTTAAGATATTGTTTGTAGTTTTGAAGATCATAAGGTTGTTTCCGGTAATGTTCAGTTTCTGATGATCTTATCAGAATTTCTTTGTTGTAAATCAAGGTGATACCGTACCCGATGATCCAAAACGCTAGCGTGAGAAAAGATATGTTAGCAATTGGCTCAACGGATTTCTTCATGTTCTTGATTTGGTTTAGTATGAGTGCAATGCACATCAAAAGAAGAAAAACCCTGAAATACCCTTCAAAGATGTAACGAAAGATTACATTTTGTTCATGGTTTTTGTCAGGAATCATTAAGGTTTTGAAACTTATCGGCTTGAATCGGTAATTATCGTCTTCATTTCTTTGGCTTGTAATGGTGATCTTTGCAGTTGGATTGATTATCCATCTTGTGTTTGAAGGTGAGTATTCGATTGTAACTTCAATCATACAATCTAAACCTCTTTCAAGATTCACTTGATCAAAGTCTACTTTCCTGCATCCAATCAGATACATCTTTCCTACTTGTTGATCATATACACCCTCCAGATATAACTTTGAAACATGACGGTATGATTCTTCATAAGGTTTTTTAGGGTCTTCTATGAATACAAGATTCAATGATATGTTAACCACATGACTATCATAAACTTCATAAAACCGGCTGTCATTTGTTCTAAAAATATGTCCTGATGACACAACCTCTACAAGAACATAAGTTTGTGAGTTTGAAAACGTCTCGATCTTCAAATTCGCAACTCCTGGATACCGAAAAACTGATTTTCTAACATAAGTCAACAACTTATGTTCTTGAATTCTTTCTTTCATGATCAATCCATTGGCTATATCGCGTTTAGAGTAGTTGTATGAAAGATACGCGTTACTATACCAACCGCCATCGTGTAACCCCGGGTAAAGCATCTCAACCCCAATAAAAACCGGCGAAAACACCTTCATTGCATTGTTCAAACTAAATATACTCCCGGATACAACACTTCTCTGCTTAATTGAAAAAGATTTTGGAAAGTACAATAATACCCCTGAGTTACACTCCACAAGTGTTGGACCAAGACATCCTATCATCAAAAGCAAACCGGTTGACGAATTCCATGTTCCTTTAACGGATAAAGTTAACGTTGATAAACCGGATCTTCTTGCAGCCACATGTGGTTCAATGGTAGATGGATACATTCTCAACATACCAGAAACTTTAACATCTTGACAATTGATGTTATGCATAATAATTCTTAGAATCTCATTATTCCTATCAACAATTTGTATCTCATTACCAAGAATAAACGGACCAACTTTGTCTTGGTACCAGTTTTGACCACCAAGTTTCAAACTTGGCATAACTCGATATTCTTGATGTTCAAAATACTTGAGAATCCTACATAACTCAGAGTTGTTAAACTTGTTAACACCATCTTCCAAGATTGCATCTTGTAGTGGATTTTGATCAAAAGATTGTAAAACCGGATCCTTGGAAGTACTTACATCATGTTCATTGTTGATGAACGATTGAGAAGCTATATGAACTTTATCAAAGTACTCAAAATCTTGGATTTCATTTAAGCTTGTCATTTCACCATTGATATGGTTATTGACTAAAGAAACAACTTTTGGGTACTTAAGAATTAGCAATATCTTGTCATGTGGCAAGATCACAGGTTCTTCATTGTATAAAGTGTCTTTATCATAGAAAAATGATGTCATATATTCTTGTGTGAATCTTGTTGGGACTTTCTTAAATGGGAAAGTTGAGTCACCCAACATACAAAGTAAACGTTCACCCTCATTTCCATTTGTTTCAAGATAAAGACCTTCAAAGTCGACTTTAAGACCCGACATACCGGGCCTTTTGTGAAACTTCAGGCCCGGTTCAGATTCAGAAATAATTGTTTCATTTCTTGTTATGCCAATAGATAGAACCCCATTGATGCTAACCGTGTTTTTGGGCCGGTTGGGTTCACTAAAACTAACATTTTGCACCTCAAAGCTAACCACTCTCCATGGACGGATGAATGATGATGACGCGTGTGGCATATCGCTATCATCAAATGGCATTAAAGTGGCTCCATGAGAGTCTTGTTCCCAATCACCATTGAAGAAAGAAAGCTCATTTTTAAGCTTTGTGGGATTAATATTATCATAATCTAACTCTGAAGCTGAAGATATATAAGAGTTGCAATGGGTTTTGATTTCGGTTACTCGGGTGTAGTTATGAACTAGTGATTGATCAATGGGGAATGCAAAGTTATCGTAAGAAGCTGCGTAAGTGAAAGCGAGTAGGTTTAGTAGGGTCCACAAACTTAGAGCTTGGTTTCTCATAGTAAGATTTAGATTCTAGAGAATTTGGGCAAAAAGTAAAGTGAAATTAAAACTTTTAAAATGGATTCTAAACAAATATCTTCAAGGAAGAAAAAAGCATGAACAATGCTTATGCATAATAGAACATCAAATATAAGTAGTGGATCTGTTGAGATCAAACCTGGATTGCAATGGTTCTTCTCTCAAGCATTATAATCTGCAAATTAATGGCCAAAGTCAAAGACTTCTTGATAGTTTATATGAACAAAATCTGGGTACATTGAAATAACATCCATAGGCGAGATATTATATTACCGGATGTTGATTTAAATATTATTGTAACATGACATTGCACATGATAAGAACATGAATGGATGTCACAGCGTTGACTTCTCTAATTTTCTTGATTAATGCCATTTGTTCGATCAAGTTGATTCTAGCATGTGAAACCAATGGAAATTCAACTGGACCCCCTCCGCTGATTATTATTAAAATAGTAATACATGTACCTCAGCACGGAATAACCTTATTATTTATGTCTCGAATAGGATATCATTATTATCGTAGTTAGTATATCTCACTTAAAGTATGATCTGAGGAGGGTAAGATGAAGACAAGCTTTACCTCTATCCCGTATGAATAGAGAGGTTTCTCCGAGAGAGACCCCCGGCTCATGATGCCTGATTAACCCTCAACGCAACGCTTTTAACGTTATTTTCATAAAAATAAGTAAAATAACGTTAAAACTAGTGCAATTTTACTTTTGTCTCCTAAGAGTCCACACATATGTACATCATGTTGAAGTATGAGACACTTTATTCTACCCGAACAAAACAGAAACTATAAACACAAAGGACTTGATCAATAAAAACTCTTGACCGACTCTAGGTTTATTTTATTATAAAACTTGAAGACTTACAAATAATGAAAGCTACCTATCTATTTAAATAAAAAAGAAACGTACGCAACAAGTGTCTTGACCCACAAGACTCTCAACTAATTATTAAACAATTTAAACTATGACTCAAATTAATAAACAAATTATTAATTTTTTTAATCTCCTCCAACCGCCCCTGTAGAGATTACCGTACCGCCCTTTAATGATTAACTCAAGTGTTGTCGATATTGCTCGTTTCACATATTATATGCGCGCACCACAAATAGGACAATCATCGTACTCAGTATATATCACTTAAAGGTAGGATCCGAGAAGGGTAAGATGAACACAAATCTTATATCGAAGAGGATATGCATGTGGTAAATATTAAACACCTCTAAATTAGACGTTAACGGTTTATATCATGCTAAATATAGTAAATACATGTGTCATGTTACATGTGTGATGTAGATTAGTAGAATCAGATTGGTATGTTGTCGTAAAGAAAATAATAACCTTATTAATTGATTGTTTTTAACTTCTAAGATACCAATCACCGTTAGATTTTTTCACTTCGTTTATCATGTCGGCACATTTAGATCAGAAAAAGCTCAAGATCATGGGTCGAATTTTATGGAAAAAACCTATATTATAGTATTATACCCAACCAATCATGAGTTAGATGTCACCCCAACAGCCATGCTAATCGACAACTCAAAGTACGTAGATGATATTTCAATTAACATTCTCAACTCACTATCTTTTCATTTCATTTTTTAATTTAGGCTATATAAAAAACCCTTCTGCCAACTCACAACCTCAACCGTTTTATCTCACAGTTCATCAACACTAACCTTTCAAATTAATCTTAATTAATATATTTGGAGCGATTTATAAAGAGAATAATAATAACTTGATCGACTTGATTAATAATATTGGGTACAAAAATATTATGAGATCTAACATCTATTTATATTAAAACCAAACCTTGACTCTCAAGTAAATAAAACCTTAACCATATCATACTCTTATTCAAACTATAAATTAAATCTATCAACTAAAATAAATAAACAAAGACAATTAATAAACCCCTAACTATTACTAATTACAAGTTTAGTCCAATAATCACGCTCTAAACTTGTAATCACCCCCTAATTCCGATGTGTTCCACCAAGATCTTGAATACCACGTAACACCCGTAGTTCTTCAATCCTTATCATTGGTGGTATGACCGATACCACTATCGGTCCAAGTTCTTTAAATCTGTCATCCTTGGTTGTATTGTTTTGGCTCCCCCAACTAACTCGAACATGCCTATGACCTATTACCCGACTCGCACCGCCACATCCTTGGTTGCGATCGTAGTCATCCGATCGAGTAAATACACACCTTTCTTAATCTTCACTTGTTCCATCATGAATTTTACACACCACGTCTAGGTGTTCTTCGATCAACCGACTCCACCGCTAGAGTATCACCACCCTTGGCCTCCATAACGCGGTCCATAGCCATCGAAATCCCAACCATCTTTATCCGACCTATTTAGTTGTTTTTCATTCCCTTTAAACGTAGCACCTGCAAAACCCACCGTGCCACCAAAAACCACTTTTTTAATTCACATAAAGCCATCTTTTTCTTTCAAACTTCAAACTTTCTTGACCAATCTTGATAACTTTCTTCCCGGGTCCTAGAACTAAACCGTTCTTGACCACCGATCGAAGAAAACAAGCCTACTGCTTATACCGTTTTCTTTTTCCTTGCCAGACAAGATTCAAAGCCGCCTGCTTTTACAAATCTTTTTCCGTCCGTCTACCGCAAAACTGATCTTCAATAAAACAACCTACACCGGTTAATCCGTTCTTATTGACGAGAGATATACCAGATCAATTATCAAAGAATTAAAACGGTACTTTTACACAATAACTATTCTATTGTTGCACCTAAAAACAACCTCCTGCTGCTTTGATTGAGAAAACAAAATTCCGTTGTTATTCGAATCAATGGTTCAATCTTGTTGTTTTTCATTCCACGGCAACAAGAATTAATTTTTTATTGCCTTTTTACAATATATTAATTCACAAAGTCTCCCGTTCCAAATTCGAATGCAGATAAAACTTTCGATCGGCAATTAACACCAACTAATTTGTCTTTCGTCGAGGGCATCCTTTGATCGCTCAAGCTCTGATACCAATTGAAGAGAATAATAATAACTTGACTTGATTAATAATATTGGGTACAAAAATATTATAAGATCTAACATCTATTTATACTAAAACTAAACCTTGACTATCAAGTAAATAAAACCCTAACCATATCATACTCTAATTCAAACTATAAATTAAATCTATCAACTAAAATAAATAAACAAAGACTATTAATAAACCCATGACTATTACTAATTACAAGTTTAGTCCAACAATTTATACAATCTCTTTTAGCAGCAGCATTTTGCCATCTACAATACCATCCCTTAGGCCACTCGAAGTAGGAGGTGGGAAGAGTTGGGGCCAAATGGGAACACCCCCCCCCC
>WOUH02000017.1:4353477-4363676 GCA_009936405.2 Stevia rebaudiana | reverse complement strand
CTCACTACGCACAGCCTAAGGCTCTAAAGGTAAAGTATCCAAAACATGTTATGATCATTTCACAAAATTTAAAATAAATATTAATATACCGTCCCAGTAATTCAATATTTAAAGTCACGCCTTAATCCAAGTAACATTTAAATGGTGCACGACATGTGTACAAAATTTTTTTTTACATCAACTGAATTGAATTCTGAAACTCTATAATTGTTTATTGCGAGTCTCAAACCCTCAACTTCACAAGGAGAACGTATAATTTACGTAACATGTGACTCAAGGTGTAAATAAGACAAGCCAATGTTGAGCTAGGTTCGTTTTACTTATGATAGTTGTTTCAATCTCCATTTCCAAAGTTTGAGCTTGGCTCATAACTAGTTTTTCAAGTTCGAGTTCGGCTCAAGATAGGCTCATTGTTTATTTATCAATTACTTAGATAATTTGTTATATATTGATACTTATTGATTTATATATACCAATATACATTGTTTAGATTTTTTTTTTTATCATAATGTTATAAACAATTCTAGTTATTATGTAAATATATATTTATTAAATAAAAATTTAATTAACATGCTTCTGTAAGCTCACATGTGTATATGTTCTATAGTATTATGATACTACAAATGTTGCTACATGTCATTATTTCTTATGTATTAGTAGGGTTTTTATCTTTATATGCTTGAAACGGGTTATTTGTCTATTAATTGTTTGATTGTATGTGCGTCTTAATTTATTTGTTCTTTAAGCCATGGATCTCTCCGGTAGCAACTTTTTTCCCTCGAGATTATAAGTAAGATTTGCATATATCCTCTCATTTTCAAACTCCACCAATAGTTTTGCTATAACCAAGATGTACTTGGGCATAGTTGTTTGTTCAAGCTCATGAGTCTACTCATGCTAGATCAACAAAGCTCAGGCTCCTACTTGTTTATCAATCAAGCTCCAACAAAAAAGTTTCGGGCTCAGGCTTAATTAACCTTGGTAATTTAACCTTGGTAATTTAACCTTGGAATAATTTAAAGTAATTTAATATTTAGCAAGCTAATCCCAAGTAGCTCGATTCATTTACCATGGTTATCTAAATTATCCTTAAAGTCGTAATTTACCCTTGATTTGTGTTACAAAACACCAAAACATAAAGTCCAATCTTTAATTTTACCACCAAAATGAATATTCTTTAAGCCATCAAAACCTTCAAACCATGGATATGTTTTTATTCATTTCAACTTCATGCAAGTAAAGTTCTTGATTAAAACTCGAATCTTATAACAGTAAGACTCTTCATTTTATATAATGAGATTTAAAAATTTGAGATGTTACACCTTTCTTGAAGTAATCCGGGTTTAGATATTTGTAGACAGCCTCATTATGATTTCTTCACATTACTCTCAGCCTACACATTATAAATACTACACTTGATTCTAATTAAAAGGCTCATACACACCCATCTTTTACCAGATAAACGATCAAACAAACTATACAAGAATCAAATGGAAACATGATAGACAATCATTCAACTCTATTGGCACATGTTAGAATCACTGATTTCATCTCTTCTTTCCCCATCGATGTCTCGACGATCACCTGCCGCAAAACATCAAACACATGCGCTTTATTACATTTTTTTAGGTCTAAACTTACATGGTCCCCCAACAAACTTATATATATTTTGACAAGCATGAGAACCCGTCACCAGAAAGCTCACGGGCCCAACCAATACCCTACTAACTATCAGGACCAGGTAAAACACAATCTGACTGTAACCTAAATTTGAACATGAGACATCTGCTAAAGAAAACTATATATGCATCCCTTTTCGTAACAACGAGAACCCGTTACTAGAAAACTAATTGGGTCCCACCAATAAACTTGAGTTAAAATGTTACAAGAAACTTATTGATACCTCTTGTACTTTGTTTCCAGCGCGTGCAAGCAACTTATACTCATTTTCAACCACGGATGCCATATAAACCTGCACATAGTTAATAACATATCAGTTTTTTTTAATTAAAATCACAACATTTTAGGATCGATAATTGTACAAAAACACAAACGAAGAACATGATACAAAGAAGCTGATATTTTATTGCAAGAAAACTACCTGAAATGTTGGCGCCAAACCAGGGCTCAAGAAAAACCGACCTTTCTTTACCACGTCAACTCCTTTGTATTGTTGCAATTCTTTCACTAGTGATTCGACATCGGCCCACTATACAAGATTCATCAAAAATGAGTTCTGCATTGTAATATGAAACTGCTTTTTGTGTGTGTGTGTGTGTGTGTGAAAGTAGTTGGAAAATTGAAGAAATGTAAAGCTGAAAAACCTCTTCATCGGGTTGGGCTGCTTCTAATCTACCATCCAAGTTAGCTTGATCACCAACAACAGCCTCTAAAGTCTCGATCAACGGATCTGGCTGCCACAATATGATGATGATGATGATGATTATTAGAATTTTATAATTATCTTAACTTCAAGATATTTGTTGATTAAAACACTAAAACTGCTGAAATAATAGGTTTCAAAACACACCCTTAATAGAGGTCCCTATGTTTTTATGAATAAAATTTGAGTTTATAACATAGATGGTCCCTGTGGTTTGGGTAAAGTAGCAGTTTTGAGTACTAATAAAACAAAGTAACAAGCTTGGGGTTTGTGCTTTCAATTTTGTAGCACATTTGGGTATTACGTTAACATAGGGTGAAATGACCAAAACAGCCTTTTACTTTTTAAATAGTCAAGGTAGAGGGGTATTTTGGTCATTTCACTCATAATTCGATAGAAGTTAGCCTTAAAGCCGAAACTCGTTACAAAACTGAAAGCACAAAACCTTAGTACCTAAACTTGTTACTTTGTCTAAACCATAGGGACCATCTGTGTAATTAACTCTAAATTATTTGAACAAAGATAAAAACACATTAAAGAAATATGGATGAGAGATTACCGTAATTTCCTTCAGCGATAGGAATATACGTTCAAGTGAAAAATCTAATTGATGAACCTTTGCTTCAACAACCTATGAACAAAAGATTATTATTATTTTTATAACTTATAACTATTTAGCATGTAAATAAACATAAAAAATATAAACCAATATTAAAATGTTATGTACCTGCCCGATTTTAAAATGAGATATGATGTCCAAAGTATCATCCCACGACACCTCGGTTTGGTGAATCAAAGCAGGTACTCCTTCAACCTACATCATTACCAAATCAAGACCATGAGTCAGAAAGCCAAGTAAAAGACAAGTTTACCCTTATCAAAATGATGTCACTTTAAGGCTTGTTAAGGACAATAATGTCAGAACATGTTTTTTATTTGACTATAAATTAAGAATCGCGAGTAAAAGTTAGACAATTTTAGTAGTAGTAAAATACCTCAACAAAGATACCATAATAAGTAATCTTTTTTATGCAGCACTTGACAACATCTCCAATACTAAGTTTTGCCTGTATAGTGGGAATTATGAGCTTAAATTATTTAATATATTGTAATTTAAAAAAGAATTCAAGAAGTATAAAGAATCACACCATAAGATTTTTCTTTCTTTCAATCGCGTCATCCTTCTCTTTCGGCTTTCCAGAAAATATTAACTTGTTTGTTTCTCTATCTGCCATGACTACATTCACTTTTACTTTCTGCAACCGGAATATAATAATATAATATTTGTAATTATAATTTAAATAAACGTTAATAACAAGTACTACCTCTGTCCCAACATTTACAAAAAAAAAAGGCAGTAGGAAGTATTGTTTGAATGTATGTTGTTGTAACTTGTAAGTTGTAATATTCAAATAATCAGATATTTAAATGTTTGGCAAATTCATATTAAGAAACCAATAGCTAAAAGAATATGTAATTATGTAAAAAAGATAATTTCAAACCTGACCAACAAAGGATGACAAGTATTTAAGTTTTTCTTGGTCATAAATTGCAAGAAGGTCCTCAAGTTTCATATCAGGCGATATTTCACCCTCGATCTTTTTAGGGTCAACGGTTGACTTGTTTGTTGCATCATAACCTCCAATAACACCAAGACTTTGTCTATACATCGCAGGATCCAATCCCTTTTTTCTCAACCAAGATTCGAAAGCCAAATACTTCCACTTGGTTGCAAGATTTCGGTAAGGCAAAAACCCGATCAAAGAACCAAAAGACGCCTATACAACAAGGGCAAAAAGGTAAAATCACGCAAAGGGTAATTTGGGTAATCCTCAGCAAAAAGAGAGAACTTTTTTATTAGCACTTACAACAAAACCGCGAGTGCTAGAGTTTATGAGTTCCACTTCTTCCCTTCCTTCTGTCTTCATCAGATCTTGAGCTCTTTTCCAATCGGTTTCTTCGCGATCCTAAATGAATTATATGCGACAATCTAATACAGAGCTAAGGGTAATATAGTCATTTGACCATTGCATAAAATAAGTCATATACCTTCAGAATTGGTGGTGTTTGTAAATTTTCATTGTCGATAGCATTACCATAAGGTATTTGATTCATTGGGGTTGAAACTTGCTTCTCAATCTTTGATGTATCTTTAATGGGTTGATCTAATCTATTGTAACAAATCAACCAAAAAGTCAAATAAAAGAAAGTTTGACTTGCTTATAATGCAATTGATGCCCGTTAAATTCACATGCTTATATTACCTTTTAGGTGGTCCTCTCAAGGTGGTTGCTATATCCGTTTGCTCAGATTGATGTGATTCTTGAGAAAGAACAAAGATGTGAATGATTAATGGTTTATTCATGCAAATTAAACAGTGTTTAAAACATAAATTAATTTGTCATATGATATGGGAATGATTGTTTGTTGACCAAAGAAAGTATATAAATATTATAGGTGGCAATGGGGTTAGAAAGGTTGGGTAATGGGTCAAATTGGTTACGGGTTAAAATGCGTCAGTTCAGTACGGGTCAAACTATCCATTTTTCTACAAATTATTATGAAAAATTAGTGTGTTAATTATGATTGTAAAATATTAATACTAAGACACTAATAATTTTAGTCTTAGAAAAAAACTTTTGGGAAGCTTTCAACCCGTTACTCTTTTAGCTATCTTTTCTTAACTCAATCCGACCCGGTTACTAGTAAATGGGTCAAAAGTAACTACCACCCTATAATTTATTAATAACCACCACAAGCAAAACCAATTTTTTTGGCATGATTGCACTACCAGTTAAATCAGCATTCTCATGATCAATCTCTTGTGACTTCAAAACATCATCTTTTTCCATCTCAAAAGCTAAATCAACACTTCTTGAACTGTCTTTCATTTCATCAATCTCAAAACTTGATTCATTCTGATCCTTAAAATCTTGATTCGCCTCAATCTCGGGCTTTTGTAGGAGAGAAACATCTGTTTGAACTTCACTTTGACTTTGACTTTGACTTTGACTATCAACATCTGCAACTTCAGTTTCTTCTTTCTGCAAATATGATG
Organism: Stevia rebaudiana; assembly: GCA_009936405.2. Taxonomy (NCBI): domain Eukaryota; kingdom Viridiplantae; phylum Streptophyta; class Magnoliopsida; order Asterales; family Asteraceae; genus Stevia; species Stevia rebaudiana. The sequence goes on along the minus strand of WOUH02000017.1, from coordinate 4,358,235 downwards.
CAGGCTTCCTCACCATTGTCATATCAGTAAACTCGTTCTTCATTTCATCAATCTCAGAGCTTGATTCATTCTCATCCTCAAAATCTTCACTCACCGCGATCCCGGGCTTTTGTAGGAGTGAAAAATCTGTTTGAATTTCACTTTGACTTTCACTACCATCATCCACAACTTCAGTTTCTTCTTTTTGCATATATGGTGCAGGCTTCCTCACCATTGTCATATCAGTAAACCTATCATTTTCCTCATCTTTATCAACTTTATATGATAAATTTGATGTCGGTCTCATATTGGTCAAACCATCATCATCATTAAAAGTAGTCGGTTTCCTTAATTCAACATTTGGGACACTTGGCGTTATAGGATTAGTGGAAGCCTTTGCTAAGAGTTGATTTGGTCTTTTCACTTCGGGTGCTATTGGTTTATCGTTTGTTTCAAATTTGACTCCTTTTTTGGGTACGGGTCGGGTCAAATTTAGCCCATCGGATGAATCTTTTGTTTCAAATTTGACCCCTTTGTTGGGTACGGGTCGGGTCAAACTAACTCCATCAAGTGAATCATTTGGTTTTTCCTTAATATCAGATACATCAAATGGGACTTCTTCTATGTCATTAAAGGCTTTAAGACCTTTCTTGTTGTATAATTTTTCAATTTCCATGTATGACATTTCTGGGTTTGTTTTTCTACCGATTATCTGCACAAAAACACAAGAATTATTTGCAAAAAGTGTTGAAATGACATGTTTTATCACTCAGGGGTTCAAACGTCAATACCAAAATTAAATTGACCTTAAGGTTCTACTTCTATTATTAGGATTCAACAAAAAGAATGTAAAAAGGTTAATAACTAAAGATGGTATCTTTTTATCGAATCTTATTAGAATCAGGCATACCAATTTCACAATTTCAACAACACCAAATCCAATTTAACCTTGTAATTCTACTTTACTTTCAAATTCGATTAAAATGTCAAGAAACCGATCACTTAAACTTCAGAATCAATCGTAGCAAATTGAAACTTTGAACACCCAAATCAAAATTTACCTACAAATCTACTTCTACTTTCATAATTCAACCAAAATCTCATTTCAAGAATCACACGATTGTCAAAAGGCTTCATCTTTTCAACATGTTATATGTTTATTTTATCATCATTTGAAGAATAACTTCAAACAAAACACATACAGTACTACACACACACAGAGATAAACAAAATCAACCTTCAAAATCTACTTCTACTTCCAAAATTCAACAAAAATTTCAAAAAAACTTTTAAGAATAACACAATTAAAGACGTCATCTTTTCAACATAATATCTGTTTTTTGCTCATCATTAGACGTCAGATGCATAACTTCAAGTAAATAACAAAAATACACACTGCAAAAAAAGAAAACGAACCTTGGCGAGTGTAAGTTTTGGGTCTTCACCAATTAATCTCCCAAATTTAAGCTCCATTTGGTCATAACTGTCAAAATTAGGTTCATCTTTAGCAGCAAAAGTTGCAAATTTCCTGTGAATTTTGTGATGGAAAGGAAGGTTTCTATAAATTTTGGGATTTTTATAACAAGGGATGGAGAATCTGAATTTTGAAGTGCTTGTGGTAGCGGTGGTGGTTGTTAGAGAGAGAGAATCCATTTTTCAAGAAAAGGGCATTACAGTCATCAGTTGTAGACGATAACCCTTGAAGATCAGTGTGTGTGTTTGTGTGTGTAACTGTGTGCGTGTGTGAGAGACAGAGGTCTATCCGTTTCTCTGTTATGGGTGTTTCTTGGTTATTAGTGGTGATGACGGGGAAGGTAGAAATTGAAAACACGATAAGGGTTATATTGGTGATAATGAAAAGTGAAAGTACTTATTCGTAAATTTTATAGATTTTAAAATAATGAAAAGTGAAGAGGCTGTTTGTTTACCTCTTAACAGTCTCTTACTGGTTCAGACCTCTTACTGGTTAAACACTTAATGGTTCAGACTGTTTGTTTCACAAGCAGATGTCTGAATGATTAAGACATTTACCTCTGAATGATTAAGCATTATACTGAGTTTGAATGGTTAAGACCACTTATCTGAATTGGTCAGACATTTTCCTCTGAATGGTTAAGCATTATATTGTCTCTTAATGATTCAGACCTCATACTGATTCTGCTCTTAATGATTCAGACCTCTTACTGGTTCAGCACTTAACCATTCAGAAGTTGCCAAACATCCTCTTATTTAGTTAAGAGTTAATTACCACCTTTTTTTCCTTCTACATATTAATTTTTCTTGACTTTACATCTAGTGGAAATAAGTTTTCATCTCACATGCAATCGGGCAATCTCTTATACTCGGTGAGTGTGAGATGAGGATGTCATGTTAGCTCACACTCACAAAAGAACTACGTGATGTCTTGTGAAAAGACAAGACCAGGTTGTTATAGGCTAGATGATTCATACCAGAAGATATGTGCCAAACTTTAGACGACATTATAATAGAGAATACCTGTTAAACTCTACTTTACTAACTTGTAAAAATACTTCTAAGTTTTTATTATAATCATATCAAAAATTTTGATAAACCATTGATGCTTGCACTGCCACTATAAAAAAAACAATGGTACTTAGTTTAGCGAATGGTTTGTGTTCTAGTAATCTTGAAATTGAATCCAAAGTGGATTAGATTGAGAACAAAATGCCATCATTTATCGACCAATTTGATTAATCGCAATCATAATTTCAGGGCTTTGTTGAAATAGGTTAGGTTGGGTTGTGTCGATCTACAATCACATATTTGTTTATTTTGCATATTGTTTATGGCTAAATATTGTGTTAAATACTACATTTGTATTTTTATTATTAAAATAAACCAGTAAAAAACCCTCTACCTCACCAACTGAAAAAAGAAAATAAATATATAAATAAAAAATTGCAACGATCATTATCTACTGAAGTCGTCGAGAAATATCACGCTTCAACATTTCATTAAATTCCTGCAATTAGAAATACAACTAAATCAAAATTAATGTTCTTTGTGCACCCATTAAAGATCCACTCTTTGATGTACTCATTCCCTCACATTAGCCCAAGACTGAATCGGGTTGAGCCAGATTGGGTTGACTCACAAACACTTCTACCCGTTTCTTAATTTATATCTATTATGTTAATCATGTTTCCTTTAAACAGACATCGGTTGACTTTCTACCCATTTGACCTAGTTTAGACAACATCCCTATAATGACGCATTCATAAGTAAAAGGGTCAAACAGTTTTCCCCAGTTTTTCCTCTGCTAAAAAGGGTAAAACCATGAGCAAGAAAATATGGGAATTGGTGATGCTAACCTGAGCAAGGTCTTCTTCCATGGATAACTCGTTAATAGTATATGCATCATAAACATTGTTGCGTAAAGAAGCAGCTGTTTGGACTAGTGATGAGAATATTTCCAAAGGTGGATAATGTTCCATTATTTTTTGGGCCGTGTTTTCAAGGTTCATCTGCGTATGTGAACCAGTTCACCACAGTACGTATCAGTCCAATAACATTAAAACAAACCATCAATAGAATAGAAATTGCAAGAAAAATTGTGCCCTCATTGACCCTTATAAAGTCATGGAGCCTTGAAATCAAGACTTTTTGCCAAAATTTGACATTTTGTAAAATGATTAAAGTTTATTCATGGTGAAAAATTAAACTATTTCAATAATAATCTAACTTTATTAATTGAAATATATGAGGTTTTTTACATTGAGAACACATTTTAACAACTTTCAACCTGTGTGACCTATTTCATTAAAAGCATTCACATTTGATTCTCTATTTTTATCTATATAAGAGCATTCACATCAATTTCTCTAAATTTGATGTAAGTGTGTTCTCTGTATTATAAAAATTTATTGAAAATGGTTGTAAGTGGAGAAATATGGAAAAAACCAAAGATTCTCTATGTATAGAGAATACGGTAGTGATTTTGTAAATTGAATAGGAAAAAGAAAATATAGTGATTTTAAAAAAAGTAATATTTTATTGAATAGAAAAGTGGTTGTGAGTATATGAGAGAGAAAATATAATGATAAAGGTATTAAAAGTATTATTTAATTGAATAAGAGATAAAAAATTATTATTTTAAGTGATTTTTAGAGATGGAGATAGAGAAATTGATGTGAATGCTCTAATTCACTAAAAATAACTACATTTTCTCTCTCTTGTTCAATTAAACAATAATTTTTTTACCTTTATCACTATCTTTTCTCTCTCATGTTCAATTAAATAATAATTCTTTTACCTTTATCATTACTTTTTTCTTTCTCCAATTTACTTTAATAAACAGTGTTTCTATATATTTAAGAATTTCATTAGTTTCTTTATATCTCTCTACTCACAACTACTTTCAACCAGTCTTTATAATATAAAAAACTCACTCACATAAATTATAAAGATCCAAATGTGAATGCTATGAAAGATAAGTAAACATTGTATAGTATTCTTGATTAACACCATGAATTGAATGGAAACAATTTGGGGTGAAACTACACGAAAGCCGTTGTTCATGCATTTTTTTAAGTTTTAAATCATTAAGTTGATGAATCTAATAGAAACCAAGTGTTTTCAAAAACTTGAAGGATCAAAAGAAACCTGAAAATCAGTAGACTTTTCATGAGTGTTCAAACTCTTGACACTACCGGAACGTTTATGAAGCATGCCTTTTCTAACCACCGATTGAAGCTTCTTTGAACTTGAACTAGAACTCCCACCATTAAGAGCTTGAGAAACAAATGGCATCATCTGTTG
>WOUH02000017.1:4322159-4334746 GCA_009936405.2 Stevia rebaudiana | reverse complement strand
TCGTAAACTTTTTAAACATAAAGGATGTTTCTTGACAGTTTTGAAGGCAAAGGACAACCACTGAATATCGCTATAAATATAAAGGACGAAAAGTGTAATTTACTCTAACATATATCTTTTCCTAATAAATATTCTTTACCCCAATTTACATCATTTAATTGCAGAATGATTCAAAACTCACTATATGATGATTTAGCATTCCAAGTATTGGCTAAACCACCAGCTGAATGCACATAGTTTCCCCTTTGCTCTGATATTAAATTCAAATATTGTTTTTTATGTTATATTTTTTTGTTTTGTCCTAGAACACTTTTCGTGCTAAAATTAATAAACTATGGCTTTTAGCTGGCCTAAACTTAATTTATAATTTCAACTTTTTTATTATATAAACTGAATAGAAAGTTTTGATCCTAGATGCGTTAAGTGGCTAACCGTGAATTGTTGGGGTGTTTTTGTCTTTTTGTTCGTATATCCTACGTATGATGCTTCACGAGCATAATTTTTGTATTGGGATAACGTGGTATCACATTGTGTAATTCCTTGATTACTTCATATATATATTAATGGTCACGGTTACAGAAAGATACAAAAGTGAAGAATATTTTCTTAAAACTATGTTAGGGTGGAACGTATGTACACTCAGACTCTCCAACATTATATAATAATATTATGCCATGTTCTATCTTATTTTTATATTCTTCCAACTCTCTCAAACTATCCAAGGATGGAGCGAATGTATCCTTAACTTTTGTAATGAAACCCTTCTCAACACCTAAATTATTTAGTAACACATATTTTTTTCATTAATTTGAAACTTGAATACTACATTGATAATTCGTTAAACTAAAAATAAAAAAAAGTGACAGCCTAAAAATATAATAAAAACACATTTAAAATACGAGTAAACAATAACCTAAAAATCGCATGGCTACTCGTACCGCACTGCAATCTCTTGTTTTTGTGGGAGGGCAATGTCCAAATATGGTTTGCGAAGATTGTCATACAGTGTGGTAAATGTCTCCCAATCGTGTTCCTTTGCTTTGTCATGATCAGCTACTCTTGAAGCTCCAAGACTAGATGGGCGGCTTCATCTCATTTCTTCCCGTTCTCTACAATATTTCATTCTTTTTCTCTGTATATATCATTGTATTTCGCCGCTTTGTATTCAGAGAGAACTTCCATCAAGCTCTCTCCCCCTTACACAAAAACAAACAAAACAAACAAACATACCCAGTATAATCCTACTAAAGTCGTAGGGTCTGGGGAAGGAGAGATGAAGACACACCTTACCCCTAAACCACATGGCTTAGAGAGGCTGCTCTGTCAGAATCCCTCGGCTCCCCTTACACAAAGCAAACATCATTATCTGACAAAGGCGTTTTTTGCGCTCGGTTTGCTCGCAAATTTTCCTGTTGGACGAGGTTGGGGTTGCTCGTCTTGTTCTTGTTGCTCTTCTTGCACTTGAGGTTGTTCTTCTTCAGACGAATGTAGACATCTTCACCATCAAATGGGTCAAAGTCGTCTGCGGGATTGGTTGTTGATCGAGGAGGCGGGGTGCTTGGTAGTGAAACAGTTGGGGTGAATAGTAAACCGGTAGTGGTTGAGAATGCGAGCGTTGTTGTTGAGGATGATCGATCAGGTGTCGGTTGAGAACGGAGCTCGAACCTGGTTGACTCATGAGTGGAACTAACCATCAGTCACATTTTTTGTTTTTTAGAGTTGGAAACATTTTTGTTTGAATCCATTTTGTTTTTTCACAAATCATCATCATCACCGTACTCAATATATCTCACATAAAGGTAGAATCTAAGAAGGGTAAGATGAAGACAAACCTTGTTTCTACCTCGTAGGAATAGAGAGACTGCTCCCATTGAGACCCCCAGCTCATGATGCCTGATTAATCGTCAACCCAAAGTTTTTAACGTTATTTTCACAAAAATAAGTAAAATAACGTTAAAGCTACTACTGCAACTTTACTTTTTCCACTCGAGAGTCCGCACATATATATATATTATATGCGCGCTCGGCGAACGTGACCTTTGTTTTTCAGAAATTTTTTAGAAAAACGTACAAGAGAAAATTGGGTGATTAACAAGATTAAAATACTATGATATTTAAAGTAATTTTTAAAAAACCCAAACGGTCGGGAGTTACTAATATTAACGTTCAAAACATATCCCCCAGCGGTCGATCAGCATTTGTTAAAGCAAGCCTTGTGTCGATCAGCTTATAGTTTTTCACTATTTTAGCGTAGACATTTATTAAAATGTCAGCTTTGATGAAAGCTAACGTCTAACCCTATGTTGGTCAGATTTAAGCATTTGCACTAACACAACAGTTAAGATGGTTAATTAATTAGTAGAACTTACCAGAGGTTTATCTTCCAAAGCCAACCTTACAAAGGCTTTGACAGCGGTGATGATCAAAATTTGATAAGAATAGTTTCTATGACCTAATATGCTTGAAGTAGTGTGAGCTATCGAGGAGCAACAGTAAAATTGCATTAATTTTAACGTTATTTTACTTATTTTTTGAAAATAACGTTAAAAGCTACGATAGATGGTTAATCATGCATCATGAACCTGGCTCTTATCGAAAGCAGCCTCTTTATCATACGGGGTAGAGGTAAGGCTGTCTACATCTACCATTATCAGACACTACTTTTAAGTATGATATACTGAGTAGTGACTATATATATGTACTTATGTTGAAAAGTTGATTTCAATACAAAACATCTATAGCACAATCAATTACCTATAAATACTTTTACAACTTCTACCGTTCTATGTGCATGTTTTGCTAAAGTTATGCCTAAAACTAGTGTGTATTTCTTGGATAATCAGAATTCATATTTCACTAGTACATAAAAGATTTTTTAAGGCGGTTCAGACCGTGTTAAAAAATATCGCCTAAAAAAATGAATTATTTTATAAGACGGTGAATAAACAGCCCCATAAAAGGCCTATTAGTATTTTTATATGTAATTAGTGTTTTGGTTTATATGAGTCGGTCTTTTCCACCACTTATAAAACACTTTATTTTATTAAGATGATATTTTTAAGGCGGTCTGAACAGCCTTAAAAAAAATCTTATAGTGTTTTGTGTGACGCACACACTATTTTTAGAAAGTGTAATGTATTGTGATACAATTTATTATCCAAGTTCCATTGATTATCAATCAATATCCTTTTGAAACATGTATATATAATCCTATATCCAACAATCAAAACTAGTATTTTTTTTTTTTTTTAATAATTATGGTTGAGTGTGTTTGATACATCATACATGACTTCAAAAGTTTGGACAAGTTTAAAAAGTGAGGCACGATAAAAACAGATGACGAACGAATTGAAAAGCATACATACAACATAATAAATTACAGGTAACCGCATAAATTGACAGACAAAATTTGGATTGATCATTTGGTGAACACTTAATAGATAATTCAAACTTTAAAAACTTACCACTATATAAATGTCAACATGTATTTTCCAAAATAACACACATTATAATATTTTGACGTGCTTGTCGGCTTGACACATAAGATTTGTAGGAAATAAATATTTATAGTACTTTAGAGATAAAAAAAAAAAAGAAATCGACCATTAGTAGAAAAACTGGTTCCGATTTACGAATGTGTATGTTATAGTAAGAATTGGACGTCTATTATATAAAAACATGACTGTTTTAGAAAGAGTTATTTACACGCATAGTTCCTATCGTACGCATGAAAGTAATTTTTGATATATTTCACACAAAGAGAGATAATATATTGGTTGGTACGAAAAGTAGATTTTACATGTAACATAGTGTCACTTATATTCTATTTTGTTTATGATGATGACATGATGTGTTTAACACCTCAAAATCTAGACTTGTCATTTTTGTTGCATTTACACATCACACATAAGACTTTTAAATCTATTTCATATATTGGCAAACCATTACAAGTTTTAACATTTCTTAAACAACTTTTCATTTAGCAAAAACTCATTTTTTGCAATTCCCTATACTAAAATATTCCTTTTTCTCATGTCAGATAGTCCAAGATACCACGTCATCAATCTCCTAGCTCACCCTAAAACACGTACTAAAATGAGTCACGTTATGCTGCTGAGTTGTTAATAAATAGAAACTTTAAAATTCATTTCAATACTTTTTTTTTTACTTTTTAAACTCAACTTTTATAATAACTACTTTTACGAAGTACCATGCATACATTTACATCTACATCTCAAGAGAACTATAACTACTATATAATAGCCTAAGTTATCGCTCTTTATTCTCTATGACCATTTCATATACCTTATCATAGGCTTTTCAACTATTTGGACTTTGTTATCTTTTAACATTCATAAACTTCATTTCATTCCACTAATCCCTTCTCAGCTATAATAAACATGCCAAGAGTACCTGTTTGATGTTTTATTTCACGTGCGTTGAACATACTATTATGCAAGAAGGCCTTTCAACTTTACAAGAAGTCCATGCTATTTTTTACCAAAGTCTTTTTAGCAATTAAGCTACCTTAAACCCAATGACATATAATATTAGAACAAAAAACTTGCATGAACAACTTTTAAATCAAATACCTTTACATGCATGACTATTTTCATGTCACATTCTCTTTAACCATACCGTTAGACTTAACAACATTATGGCATCTTTATTGATCCTCCTCATATTAGTTAATGTGTAACATCCTTATGCAATATTTCATACGTTCATTATACCATATTATCAAGTTTGCCAGTATTATTTTTGTGTCCTCTTCCTTATCGATATACACTAAGGCTCTCTACCTCTAGGCACTTCATTATCACTACACTATACCTTTGGCTCTTTTTACTCTATATCTTTAGAATTTTCTTTATTTCTATACCTATCGATTCAGCCTTATTACTATGCCTTTAGACTATATGTGATCGATCATAGTCTTTTGCTTGTACAAATCGAGCTCTTTAACAAGTATGATTATCGTAACACATAAGTGTACCCCATATTTCCACATTGGACACTCATCATATACATAGTACAATGAACTCTCACACATACTTTAACACGCCATGTAGTCACAAATTCAAGGTCATAACACACACAATTAAGCTAGCTTGTCTACCCAAATAGTTAACCTTTTTCCACAATTATTTTGGGTAATCACTTCATTAAACATGAACCTGTGAGACTCTTTCAAATCAGCCAAAGTCCGATGATTTTCATATTAACCTGAATTTGTTGCCTAATTGTTTTATGAAACCATTTCTTTTCAGACAATGCGTATGCAAGACTTAATTACGCTTTGCAGTAACGTCAAATAAATCATGTTAGACACATATGACAAAATCAATTATGTTCCAAAAACTTTACTAATATCATGCTAACATAACAACCCATATTCTATAATTACACCAATCGGTTTTATCTACTTCGTTATCATGACTTATATGATCCCCTTAATTTATGATGGACCAACAACCCACACTACAAGAAAAAAGGGTTTTTCTAACAGCCACCTTTCCCGACAACATATGTCATCAGGAATACCTAACTTTTCCCAAAAACAAGTCTTAGGTAAATGGTACAACCAAATTCCTTAACAGGTGTTTCCACGTGACATTACCTGAAAGGTGAGTCAAACATTCAATAGTTGAAAATACAATTCCCGGCAACATGTTGTCGGCATAGGAACCAGCTATTGTGAATTTTGTTGTATGTATGTATGTATGCATGTGTATGAACGTATGTATGTGTATTAATAATCGAATCTATTTATGCATATAAGTAGTTATAAGTATGTGTGTATATAAGCAAGTGTACATGAATATATGTATGTGTATTAATAGTTGTATGTGTGTATGAATGTATGTATGTAAGCATGTGTGTATGAATATATGTATGTATGCATGTAAGTATGTTTATTAATAGTTATATGCATGTATGTATCTGTACGAATGTGTGCATGTGTATTTATAGTTGTATGTATGCATGTAACTATGTGTATGAATATATGTATGTGCGTTATGTATGTAAGCATGTGTGATTGTATGTATGTATGTATGTAAGTGTGTAAGTAACCATGTATGTATGTATGTATGTATGTAAGTCTATAAGTATGTAACTATGTAAGCATCTATGTATGTATGTAAGTGTGTAAGCATGTATGTATGTATGTATGTATGTATGTAATCATGTTTGATTGTATGTATGTATGTATGTATGTAAGCATGTGTGATTGAATGTATGTATGTAAGCATGTGTGATTGAATGTATGTATGTAAGCATGTAAATATGTAAAGCATCTATGTGTGTGTGCAAGCTTATGAAATAAAAATGCACATATATAAATAATGGTATTGCCGACAACTAGTTTTCGGGATAAGTATATATTAAAAAACTAATTTAACATTTTCGCACGATTGAAATAATTTTGAAAAATTAATTTAAATCTATCCCGACAACTTGTTTTCGGGACAAGTCAAGATAATTTTCGGCCAAAATTTTCAAGACCCAACGCCAAAACCAAAGAAAAACCCGTTCATTTTTTGGATAACCTATGTTGTCGGGATTAATTAAAAAAAAAAATTCATTTATTTTTGTAGCTCTGTTTTTTAAATACATTAAACAAATTCTCGACAACTATTTTGGCTTATCGTGACGAAGTTATTCTGATGACACCTTTCCCGACAGCTTGTTGTCGCGCGGGAAAGCTAATACTGACAACCACTATTGTCGGGAAAAGTGTCAAAAACGTTGTCGGGACAAACCATTATTGTTGTAGTGTAACCGTAACACACAGTTCAAACCTTTTTAAATACCATTTACTCTTGTACGTGTCTAGCCCCAAAAACGTTAAAAGAATTATTTGAAATAGGGGTTATGAACTCAACTTAGCATGTATGGAGTCCTAGTTAGTGTTATGGATGAAACAGGCACCAATCACCGTCGTTTTGGCACACACGTTTGTTTTTTAAATAGTAATAATCATCTTAAACATATTGTGAACACATTCATGTAAGTGAATTGGAAATTCAAATATGAGCTGCAAAACCAGTATGAAACCAGGATTAAGAAAGAAAAGTGTGAAAACCCATAAAATAGGTAAAAGTAAGTAGGAGAGAGTAAAATATATATATTATGTGTATTTGAGAACAATAAAAAATATAATGATCTTTTAAGTGATTAAAATATAAAAGTGGAATTAAAAGTAGAATTCTCGTTCTCTGTTAGGAATGTGATACACTGATACTCATAGCTAGTTGATCATTATTTAATAATAAAATACATGACTTTTGATGATCATGAAATTCTATGGGACATGAGTCGATGTCGATGGTATCTAGCTCTTATGACGAGGGTCTGTCTTTAAGTGTAGCAGGTAGGATTCTCCAATTATTCTTTTGTTTTAAATCTGCATTTCTTTTTTTTTTTTAATACTTATTTAAGGAGCAAACTTCCAATCGATGTAGTATAACAAATTACAAATCAAGTTAATTTATGTAAGGTTTTTTTTATGATTAGATTTTGGATTATAATGTTTAATTATTTCGTTTAACTGAAGGTACGTATAGTACGTATTGAAGTATTTCAATTAAGTTTTCTAAACCTTCTAAATAAAAAGTACTGAAAATATATATGTTTATATAATTGAATATATAAATAAATAAATTATAATTCAACCTAGCTCCTTAACTAATTGACAAATGCTGACCGTGCGTGACCAATTTATAATTGAAATTCATTTATAACTTCTAATACGTTTACAACTAGCCGACATGTTATTCACAAGAGTTGATCCAATTAAGCCTTCCTGGTGGTTTGATCAATTAATTTTAATATGTCAATCCAAACCGTCGAGCCACTTAACCATTTCACGACCAGTTAACCCCTTTACAACCATTTACATCTTAATTATAACTCATATACAAAATACAATAAACTTACAACATGTCAACACGTGATGCATTTAGATAAATGAGTTACATTACATGTTCGGTCGTTGTATTCATTTTACACACCAGGGCCGTTATAATAAATGTTAAATAATATCGTATATATATAAAGTCATGAACGTTTGAAGCAAATGAAGAAATTGATAATAGGTAAACAAAAGTTGTCATTAATAAAATATTATCATGTAACCTTTTTAATAATAACCATTGATTAATGGTGTATATCATACATTTCTTATTTTAAGCTCTTTATCTTAAGGTGTTAAACGTTGGTACATAATGAATTATGGAGTCAGGTACACATCTAATAATAATAATTGATTACATCTAATAATAATAATTGATTACAATAATGTTACATGTCAACACTCCTAGACTTACGAAATTTTAATTAAATAAAATAAGTTTTATTTAAAAATAGAGTAAACTAGTATTTTCATCCCTAAGATTTATAAAACTTAATAGTTAGTTCACATTTAATGGAAACAACCCTTCGGTAGTTTAAGCCCTAAAATAGAGTAAACGTTAAATGATATTTTAGGTTATAATAAAAAACATTGATTTTTTTGAAGAAAATAACATATTTTATTAATTGTTTTATTCGTTCGGCAATAAGTATAAGTGTAAAAAAAATTTCTAATTTTTTTAGATAAAACATTAATTTTGTTTTAATTAGTTTTGGTTTAAAGATAAATAAATTCATATAAGAAAAATATAATATTACACTTACTTATATTATTTAGAAAAATAGTTACAATCATATAATAAAAGAAAATAAAATCTTAGTATTACACGGAGTTACGTAATCAACAAACAATTTTTTTTTTCATAAAAAAGTTTTATATATAGTAAGTTATTATGTTATAAAGACTTAAAAAAAATTGATATATGTTTGACACTTCTATTTTTCTAATTTATGGTTTGAGTTTTAAGATTCTTCTATAAACACTTTTTAAATATAAATTTCTTTAAATTAGTTAGTAATTATATATACAAATAAAAGAAAAGTAACTTTTAAATTTTAAACATGGTAAGCTGTAGTTATCGTCATTGATTTTTGTAATGCTTAACAGTTTTTATCTCTAATGTTAGGGATTATTTTTGTAACTGTAACTGTCAAGCATTATAAACATCAAGAATAAAAACTACAGTTTACTATTTTAAATATCTACAATAAATATTTAGATAATAATATATTTAATTGATTTTGAAATTTAAATCTATATAACCACATATTAGTTGACAATGATTAAATTAAATAAATCATAAAATTTTAAAACTTAAAAAAATGACATGTGACATTTTTTTAAAATGTTTTATTAGAGGTAGATTTACATACAAGTTATAACACCGTGTAAAATTTTTTCAAAAGTTCACGTTTCTAAAACCTAATTACAAAAATGTCTCATGTCCATACAACTCTTCAAGTTCAAAATTCGATTAAATTTAATATGAAATAAAATATGTTACAACTAAGGAAAAAATTCTATTGACTTTGTACATTTGTGCATGCATGTCCAACAAATTTAATCACCTAGTTTTGACTATTTTCTTGTTTCCTTCAAATTTGATTATTTATCAAACCACAGACCATGACAATTGCCATAATTAATGATTGATCGACATGGGATTGTACTGTTAATGTAAATACATCGTTTCCAAAGTTAATCCCTGTGGTTGTTTGCTTTTGTTTGATCTCTGCGACAAGTGCACCCCTTTGATCTTCATCCACAATCTTGAACCCTAATTTGCCATCCATTGCAACAATTTTGTACGAACACCTGCTTGCTTTATGATCACACAAACTCACGTAAATTCTTGGATATTTTGTTACTCGAAACCACAGTTGTTTTTGTGAACTACAAGCATCCCATTTATATCCATCCCAACAACCAAATAGTCGTAGTTTCTGCAACCATAGAATGACAGTATTAATTATCATTTTATAATTTGAAAAACAAATTGCATGTATGTATTATCAAATAAATTTACCAAACTAAGCAAGTTTAACCATTTTGTTATAAAAATAAACATGAATTTTGGAGGCTAATTTTCAAAAAAGCGCAGGCTAAAATTTAGCTTGCGCTTATTTAAATTTAGCCTTTACTTTTTAAAATTTAGCCAGCGCATTTTAAAACAAAGGCTAAATTTTTTAAAATACATGCTAAATTTTAAAAATTGTATGCTAAAAAGCGTCAGCTAATTTTAATGGCTACTAGCCTGTACTTTCGAAAAAAAAATGCTGGCTAAATTAGCCAGCAAAATGGTATGTGACAAAATATGAAGAGGTGTTGACCAGATTTTAGCCTGCGTTTTTTGGCTTTTTAGCTGTCGCTTTTCATGTTCATTTTGGTAAAAATTGGGTAGAAAGTGTTTAATTTAGTAGTTTCCCTAAAATATAATGTACATTAATATGATCTAATACGAATATTTATAAAAGAAACTAGTTAAGTAAATCATAATCATGATTATAGTAAAAATTATTACAATAAACCTTATTGTACCTTTCGTAGCAAGGAAAATAGAACCTTTCCTCGAATATCCATAAGATAAACTTCTTGACAATGATTATTGTCATAATTATCAACCCGATAAATGATTTCGCCTTTTGAATTATATACGGTGCATCCATGCGTGTTGAAAACTAAAGATTTCATCCATATCGTGAAGGATTCAGGCTTTGAAGTTGAGTCCTCACAAGAAGAAGAAGTAGAAGAAGATGAAGATGAAGAAGAAGTTGTTTGAGGATAAATTCTAGACATTGAAAGAGAAGAAAGCTGCAAGTATTGTTAGAAAATGGAGAAGGATGTATATATATTGCATATGTAGGTCAGCTTCTTGGAAGAGCATTCATGTCTGTCCAAGTGACAAATGACTATATTAGAACCCTACATATTATTATATAAATTCCAGAACTGATTATTTTAAGAAACATGCATACTTATCATAGTCTTAAAAGTTACGCTTAATTAGAATACCATTAGAATTGAAGTTATATTTTATATGATAAATTACAATAAATAGAACATAAATACCTTGTTGGAGTTGGTTATAAAATTTAAAATTTAACCATGCAACTGAGCAATCAGCATATGTCTGAGATTAATTGACCAGGGCTGTCCCGAAAATCTCAAAAAAATCCGTTCGGAACCACCCTATACAAGGCAAAAATTAGTCCATAAAAACGAACTAAAAAATTCATTGTTTTTTAATTTTAACTCTTTTATGAGTTATGGAATAACTAGCTAAGTGTAAATCACTTTATTAGTAATAAACACGTGAGTTTATTGGGTTATCATTTATGTTTTAATGGGTCTAAAGTTAAACTAAATCAAATTATAAACTTTTATATAAAAATTATACATATAAAAAATATATAACCTTTTTTTTAAATTTGAGCCCTCCTAATTACTGGGTCCTAACGTTCCCTTAGTTTGCCTAGCTTTCCTGCAGGACGCCCTAAATTTAAGTTATGTTGTTGAGTTACGAAGGGCCACTTTTAAGCTCATGGTGGTTGACACCGATAACAAGTATTTAAGTCAAGCTTACTAGCTATCGGAGTTTTTGAAGGTTTTCGGGCCGGTGAAGAATCGTTACATAGCTAGGAAGAGGAATAAGTCCGGTGAAAGGTTCGGCTTCATATGTTTCGTCGGTGCGGTCTGGAAGGGGTGCTAAGCAGGGTCAAAATGGGGGAAAACAAACTCCGTGTCAATATAGCAAGGTTCGCTTCAGAGTATATGGCTGCCTCAGCGGCACGACAAACCTACTGGCGAGGAGAAAAACAACTCTGCATTGCCGACGTGGAGGCCGGCATTCTTGGAGGGGGGAAGGTCATACAAAGAATAACACAGACAAGGCGGCCAACAAAAGTGAAACCAACAAAGCGGAGGTGCCTACGGCGATACCAGGGTCGGAGCGATCTGTACCTGTGAACTCCGGTAACGATACTTTCACGGGTAAAATCGGCACCATTCTCATTGGGAATACGATAAATTTCGACTGTTTAATTTCTCTGAGGAACCACATCATCAACAACAATCTGGTATGTCCTTTTATTTACCTCGGAGGGTTGGCTATCATGTTAAGGTTCAAATCTACAGATGAATTAAAAATATTCCGGGATCGGGAGGAGGTTTGGGGTAAGTGGTTCACGAGTTTAACTGTTTGGGAAGGTAAGAATTACGATTAGACCATGCGTATTGGTTGGGGGCTTTGAGAGGGCTTGGAGTATGACGCGTCAGTGCCATGCAGGAGAGAGAAGGGGTGATGGAAATGGATGTAGTGGTTGGGGCTTTGAGAGGGGATTTGAGTATGACGTGTTAATAATTGATTTTTTTTATTCTTTTAATTTATATAATTATTAAAAGTAAAAAACATTTATAAAAAAAATAAAACCATACATAGATAAAAAGTTACATAATTTAAAAAATAAAAAACAACACACTAATAAATAAAAATAAAAATACTAAAAAAAATCTATTTTCCATATTTTGCATGAATCCTAGCCTTCTCCTTCAAGACAAGTTCGAGGTCGATGCCTTCTAAGTGGTCGACGTTAGAAATAAGTATTTTCATGTCTTGCGCTCGTTCTCGCTCACGTTGTCGTTCTTTTTTCATCTCGACCCTTGATTGGGCTAT
>WOUH02000017.1:4282597-4304933 GCA_009936405.2 Stevia rebaudiana | reverse complement strand
ACTTGACCCATACGAGGGCGTATGGGTTAGCCACTAGAGCCATACGTTGGACAATATGGACCCATACGGGTCGTATAGAGCCCTATGGGGCGTACGGTTTTCAAACGGCTAACCATACGAGGGGCGTATGGGTACCAACCGGCTAGCCACCTGACCCATACGAGGGCTTATGGGTTAGCCACCCTTTGAGCCATATGGGTCGTATAGACCTCAATGGGCCGTATGGTTCTTCAACACCTGAACAGAATCTCGTTTTCATACGCCCCGTATTGCCCTATACGGGGCGTTTGGAAGTCAGATAATCAGCCTTTACCAGAGATTGTCGGAGATGGTCGGGCATTTATTAGACTAGGTATGCCCCTCGTATTGGGCAATACGACCCCTATACGAGGTGTGCAAAAATCCAATTTTATGTGTCTTTAACACCACCCTTTAAATATCACACTTCTGTAATCGTTTTCTCTTTAGATACATCGAAGGTACACGAGTCCATATTGTGTATGTATTGACTTTTGTTGAAGCATGTTTCTTGATTATATGTAACTAAACTGAATAGTTTGATACTATAATAATCATCGACATGATTCTTAGACTGAATTGCTGAGATTAAATATAATTAATGAAAGCAAAATTAAATATACGACAATGGATACTCTTCTCCATATAGTTGTAATTGTTATCCGAGATGGTATGACGTACCTAGATACATAATGTATCTTGATTGTACACTCACATCATATTCCTATAATACAAATTCCTATACCTTAAATAATTATTTTTAAACTATAATACAACCAATCCCATAAATCACATAATTAACTTAAAAGTAAAAAAGAAATAAGAACTTCACATAAATCACATAAACGTAACAAATTGTAAAACAAAAAGTATATTTCCATAACTGCATGTATTTGTTTATATGTCTCTCGCAATGTTAGACCATGTGGTATACACGGATGGTTGGAAGGATAAGTGATTGTGTCACGCAGGCGTTACGTGGGCAACCACTTGGTGTCACTTTGGGTGGAAATACATTGTGATTGAGAGTGTGAGTGGTTAAAAGTTGGAGGGTGAGATGATGTATTGCAATTGGTAAGTGGTAAAGTGTTTTATTATGATTTGCTGGAAAAAAACAAAAAAAAATGCATGAAACCCCCATCACGCGGTGCTCCTAACCACGCGGCTGACCACCGCTCTTCAGCCACGCCATGGGGCGTGGTGTGCTGGGTGTGACTGGACCCTTCCATGCCTTCTCCACGACGTATACCGGCTGGTCTTATGATAAAGCTACTCATTGTTCATCTTTTTTTTTCTTTCATTTTGACTCTACCTTCATTTATCATTTAATATATAGATAGTTGACTGAAAAGAAAAAAAAAATCATATGAAATCTATATCCACTACAATAAATGTGAGTACAATAACCGGATTCGACTTAATTGGTTCACGAAAGACCATCCCATTTTTTTGACACAGTCTAGTTTGAAATGTTTATCCTTCCGTTTTGGTGTGACTTCCGGTTTTCTAAACAAGATCGCGAGTTTTATATATATATGGAATAAGGAAAATGCAAATGGGTACTAATAATTACTAACGAACATGAAGTTGTATTGGTTTGCAATGTGACTACCCTCGAACACAAAATTTGACGTCTTGCAACTTCACCAGAAAATATATCCTCCAACCAACTTTAATGAAAGTAATAATATGACCCAAAAATAATTAATGTATCTATTTTTTCATATAGTTTCTTCTTTTTTAAACTTATATTTAAGTTCATTTAATTAGTCCTCTCTCCTCTAAATGGTTATATTTATGCTAGCCGCATGAGAATTGAATAGAAGAATCATTGGCAATTTTTTCATGAGATTATTGACGCATCGTGAACTTAGTGAATCCATAATTATCCGCGTTTAAAATCTTGCAAGTGTACTATTAAATGGTATCTATGTGTAAAAGTTGTTTAAAAGGGTTAACTTATAGGTAAATTAATGACACTCGTTGATGGGACACTAGTTGATGGGACACTAGTCACCAACCAAAATTATACATGGCTTGTATAGGGCAATAGAAGTGTATAGTCTACTAGTCGTGATGTGTTAGACAATCGTCTAGCGACTCATCATTTATACGCACGTATATGGCATACAACAATATTGGGTCACAATGTGTCCGATGATTCATGAAGTGTAATGGTATAAGCCTATAGGTGTAGTATAAATATTTTTTTTAATTTTTTTATTTAAAGTAGAATACAATAAGTTTGTTTTGGTGAATACGCTCGTTTATTGTTGTGGTTTTCATGGATGTTTTTAATTAAAAACAATGTCGGTTTTATTATACTGTACAATGAACAATAAAGATAAAGTAAAACGAACAAACAACTACACAATTAAAATAAGTTCATATACAATGATAACTGTTTGTAGATTAAAAAGAAAGTATAGAACTACAAAACTAGATATCATCATCCGATCTAGAATCATGTCTTGCCGGGCGTGGTAGCAAATAAGCACGATCAAACTTGACAATGGAAACTAATTTTCTATGAAACTAAAGACACGTGCTATAAATGAAGTGATAAACCAATAAATAAATGCTTCAGCAAGTTTCTGGCACATATATTAATAATTAAGTGTGTGCATGTATTGAAGAATATTGTGTCATGTCAAAAATTAACACATAAGACTATCCAGTATACCCACGTTAGTGGACGTTTTCCCCACCTGTGACGCCCCCGCAACGCCCAAACACCGCTCCCCCCTCTTCGTTTCCCGGGCATTCCCGGCCACGCCGTCATCGGGGTGACGCCGTCATCGGCTAAAAAAACGACCGTTGGGAATGGGTTTGATGATGAAGATGAAGTCGAACAGATCTGAGGTTCCTCAATTGATTCCCCATTTCGTATCCCTTTAATATTCAACATCAACGACTTCGTCGCCGGCGATTTCCCTCTTCACCGCCGCCTCAATTCCGTCACCGATTTGCTTCAAATCGGCAGACGTTAATCGAATATGAAGAAATTAAGGACGATGAGCAGATCGATGGATGTTGTTAGAAAAGATGATGAACAGATCGAGAGGTTGGATTTTGAACTTGATCTGGGTTGTGTGAGCTCTTGATCTTGAAAGATGGATGTTGTGTGAGCTCTTGGTAAAAGATCTGGGTTTTTCATTTGATATTCTGGATTTATGTTGGTGAGAGAGAAGAGAGAAGGCAAATGTGTAGAGAGAACTATAAAAAAAATGAATAATCAATCATCAATACAGCCCCTCATACAGCCCATGTATTTCCACCATTTTACTCACTCATTTTACTATTTCTCTTTCATGCGTGTCAGTCAATACAGCCCCTCATACAGTTCGGTATACCGGATAGTCTAACAAAGAACTTTGTGTCGTGTTAAATAAATAAAGAAATCTTGAGCTATTTCAAATAGCTTGCACGTGGAACGGGAATAAATTCTTTTAACAAGAAATATAAAATGGGTCGTATAGATTGTATGAATCTAACTGAAATACGTCTGTAGATGGATTATATCGGCTATATGACAATGTATCAGTGTGTGCGACCTAGTGTTTAGATTTTTGGGTGGTGGATTATTAACATCGCCTTTGAAAACACAATCATTCAATTAAATTTGATCTTATTTATTATACTATTTAATTAGTTTCTAAATAATTTATGTTTATTGTAATGTATAACAATTACTGCTATAGGCAAGTTCCCATTTTAGACAACACAAACAGAAAGAAGAATGCATGAGTTCAAATCGGTTATTCACTAAAACTAAACCTATAAATGATCTTTTATATTTGGATTTTCATAAGCAATAGGTTTCGATCATAAACACTATATTAGAGGGGAAGACATGGTTAGGTTAGTTCAGTTAATCGCCAACGTTAAATGCAGGTGAATTTAGGTTAATTGCACATGTTAAATCCAGGTTTATGATGGGTCAAAAAGGAATATTAGTAATTCTTTTATAGAAATTTTTATAAGAGAGAATAAGCCAACTATATCAATCAACTCTAAAGAATAAAAAAACATAGAAAATTCAAATTTTATACTTCGTTGTTTATCAAATAATCATAGAATCATGCCTAACTTACACATAGATAATTATTGATAGAACACCATAAATTTCTCCGAGAATACGATTACATGGTCATACTAAAACACATAGAGATTCTATCAATCATAATATAATCGGTATATTATTTAAATGGAATCACATACAAACTTTATTTAAATTAGTTTGTACACTTGTCACTTTATTTATGAGTTATAACTTTTAAGTTTTCGTTGGTTATATCTCCGGTTAACAACTGTAACATAAAGCATTTGAATATTTTCATCACAAGTAATCATATTTGAATCTTGAGTTCTAAAAATGTTATTTTCAACATATTTTATTAAAAAAAAGTCATTATTTATTTCTTTAACCCTATTAAAAAATAAAAAATAAACAAAGATTATTTTAAGTAAAAAAAAAGAAAAAAGAATATTACTTTGGGTCTTGAGATTGTGTGTCGATTTATACAAGTCCTCCACACCTCGGAAACTCAGTCCGACTGTGTGTGTGTTCTCCCGAAACCAGAAAACCATGGAGATGGAATCAATGGCGACGGCGATCGGAGTATCAGTTCCGGTACTCCGATTCCTCCTCTGTTTCGTAGCTACCATTCCCGTTAGTTTCTTCCACCGCCTCGTTCCCGGCGGAGCCACCGCTAGACACCTCTACGCCGCCGTGACCGGTGCACTGCTCTCCTACATTTCTTTTGGATTCTCTTCCAATTTGCACTTCTTCGTGCCTATGTTGATCAGTTACGGATCAATGGTTGTTTATAGGAAACGATGCGGTGTGATTTCGTTCTTGTCAGCCATGGGTTACCTCATTGGATGGTACGATACTTGCATTAGATCTTTGAATATAATAATTTAGTTTTGTTTTGATAATGTTCAGAAATTAGGTTTCCGTTTATGGAAATTAGGGTACTTTCGGTTCTTAGCATGCATTCAAGCATTTGAGTGAATGTTACTAAATCAAGATGTACATTTTTTGCATGTATCTAATAGAAGTGACATAATTTCAGTCGCAATAAGGTTATTATTTTATCTAATGATAATTGTAACTAAAACTAAAAACGTGTAGTTTTTTATTTAATTTTGAAAAGTCACAATTGATGTCAGAGTTTACTTGAGATAATTTAGGATTCATGTGTTCTTGTTTTTCAAGTCAAGTAATGCTTGTTTTAGATCATTTCCCATAATGCCATGGAATGTAATTAGCTTAAATTACAGCTTTTAATGATATGTAGATTATATTATTAACATATCACCTGCTTTTGCAATGTGTGTTATGATCAATTCTTGCTTGTTAGGTACAGATGATTATATAAGATCATGACACCTTATTGTTTTGTCCTGTTAACACGTTTCAGCGTACGTTTTGTATCAGCAAACACATAATCATCACATTTGTTTTGATATTCACTTGATAAATCTTCTATCTTATTGGTTTGTGTTAGCATTGTTCTGTCTATATGTTTAATAATGATACGAGGATACTGTTCGATTTAATAAATTTTGTAAAATTTTAGTATTAATTATTGTTAACTATGGTCAATCATGTAGCCATGTATACTATATGAGTGGAGATGCATGGAAGGAAGGAGGAATTGATGCTACAGGTACGCACTCTCTATATCTTCACATGAATTATATTTTATATTTTCATCCCTAATTAAATAATTTGTAATTTTGAGAATCAGATATAGTTTCTAATATCTAGGAAGCACTTTCATCGTTTGTGTGAATTCTTGTTATAATTTTTTATCTATTTGTTTGCAACAAACTTATGTCTAATGCTCTTATGCAGGATCTCTTATGGTTATAACATTGAAAGTGATTTCATGTGCTATTAATTACAATGATGGATTATTAAAAGAGGCAGATCTTCGTGAATCCCAAAAGAAAAACCGTTTACTTAAATTACCATCTTTAATTGAGTATGTTGGATATTGCTTATGTTGTGGAAGTCACTTTGCTGGTCCAGTATATGAAATCAAAGATTATTTGGATTGGACCGAAAGAAAGGGGGTAATAAATCTAATTATCTGCGTGGTTCTTTTTTTTTTTTTTTTTTAATATTATAAATCATTGAGTCAGTTACAAATATGGGTAAGGTAACAGGTTTGTGTACTATGCTTTAAAAGTAACAAGTTTGGGTGTTAAGGCTAACTTCCTTCAACTTTTTTGTTGGGAAATGACCAAAATACCCTTTGACTTTGACTATTCAAAAAGTCAAAGAGTTAATTGAAAACTTAATGGAACAAAATTAAAAGAACAAGCCCAAACTTGTTACTTTTTTTGTTTAGTACCCAAACATGTTACTTTACCCAAACCCTAAAAACCATCTATGTGATTAACTCCAAATCTTTTTATAATGTAACAATTTAATTTTTTGACAATTATTTTCCAGATTTGGACAAAATCTGAGAAAGGTTCACCTTCACCATTTATACCAACACTTAAAGCAATTCTCCAAGCGGGTTTCTGTATGGGTTTGTACTTATATCTTTCGCCTTCATATCCGCTTTCAAGATTCAATGAACCGATATACCAAGAATGGGGATTTGTGAAACGTTTGATGGTCCAATACATGTCGGGATTCACGGCCCGTTGGAAATATTATTTCATTTGGTCCATCTCAGAAGCTTCCATCATTATTTCGGGCCTCGGTTTTAGCGGTTGGACCAATTCTTCTCCACCCAAAGCGCGATGGGATCGTGCAAAAAATGTTGACGTTTTGGGTGTTGAGTTTGCAAAGAGTTCAGTTGAGTTACCACTTGTGTGGAATATCCAAGTCAGCACATGGCTCCGTCATTGTGAGTTATTATCTAAATACCTTTTTATTATATATAATAATATAGACTTAAGTACACAGATGGTGGATGTGTTTGCGGTAAATAGCATGTTTCGGTATTAAGGGCTTAAAGTTACATGTTTGACTTTATGCTTTTAGTTTTGTAATGATTTTGGGTATGCAGGCTAACTTCTGTCAACTTTCTGTTAAATTTGGGTGAAATGACCAACATACCCTTTGACTTTGAGTTTGATAAATCAAGTGGTATTTTGGCAATTCATTCTAATTTAACAGAAGTTAGCCTTAATACACATACTCGTTACAAAATTAAAAAGGATAAAACACAAACATGTTACTTTATACCCTTGAACCAAAACCTGTTACTTTCCACGAGTCACAAGGACCATTTATGTAATTAACTTTATAATATATGATATATTTAACCAGTCATGAATGTTAGTTTATTGATGCAATGTGTTGGTTATATAATACCTTTATGTGTTATTAGATGCAATGTGTTGATTATAGAATACTTTTATGTGTTATTAGATGCAATGTGTTGATTATATAATATAATACCTTTATGTGTTGATTATATAATACTTTTATGTGTTATTAGATGTTTATGACAGACTTGTTCAAAAGGGAAAGAAACCTGGTTTTATCCAATTGCTAGCAACACAGACTGTTAGTGCTGTTTGGCATGTAAGTTTAAACAACATTAATTAATCATTAATCGTGGTTATACTTATGATTTATAACTGAAATTTCTTGGTTAATATTTATGATAAAAACAGGGATTATATCCTGGTTACATCATTTTCTTTGTCCAATCTGCTTTGATGATTGCTGGGTCAAGAGGTAACAAATTAGTCAACATTTTTTACATGAATTTAATAAAATTTATTAATTATTAATTGGATTACAATTGTTGTTATTTTTCTATGAGCAGCTATTTACAGATGGCAGCAGGGTGTTCCGCCACATATGGCGATTGTTAAGAAGGCGTTAATGCTCATGAACTTTGCTTACACGCTTCTTGTTTTAAACTACTCCTGCATTGGTTTTATGGTTGGTGTTTTTGTTTTGAGAATTTGCAGTTTTTGCCTATCAGGTTTCCAAACCTTAACATTTTCAGTCCACTCTTAACAGAAACCGTCCCTAATGTTTTTAGTCTTAACAGTCTTTGTCCCTAACGTTTTTTATCTTTACAGTTTTCGCCCCATACATTTCAAATCTTATTAAATGTTTAGGGACGAAAACTTTTAAAACTTGAAATATTAAGGATGAAAACTCTTAGGGTGGACTGATACTATTAAGCTTTACAAAATACAAACCTTAGGGACGAAAACTGCAGTTTACTCTCTTGTTTTTTCTTTTCCATTTTTTGCACTATAATTCCCCATCTTTCACGGCTGACATAAAAACATCTACATTTATTATACTTGTAAAATTTAATATGTTTTTTTAGGGTTAATTTCATATATATCCCTATAAAGTTAAAAAATATCATATATATCCCTAATAATAGATTTCTTACAATAAACAATATATCATTTGACCATTTTACCCTTACTTTTTTTTTTTTTTATTCTTTAAAGTTTTGTTACCATTTTAAAACTCATCTTTTTAAGAAGGCATATATAATAATGAAAATATAGTATATTTGTAAAGGTCCTAAAGGATAAAGATGTAATATTTCTTTACAAGGATATATATGATATTTTTTAACTTTGTAGGGATATATGATATTTGATATGTTTTATAGGGATATATATGAAATAAAAAATATAAATAAAAATTAAGCCATCTTTCTTGTGCAAATTCTGTTATCATTTTATGATGCTGCCTTTACTTTTTTGTCTTTTTATAAAAAGAAGTAATTCTTAATTGACTTTTTCTGATTAAAAATGGAAGGTTTGCAACCAGAAGCCAAATATGTCCTAATTAAAACTCTTTTATATAAAACTGTTTTTTTAATTTATAAAACTGCTTTTTCTGATTAAAACTGTTTTTTTTTTTAAACTTTGCAGGGATATATAAAACTTTCATTTATCACATGTTTTATATATTTAACCTAATTAAACCATAAAATCCGAATATTAAAGCTTGTTAGATGTTAAAACCCAAATTTAATATTTGTTTTTTATGATACAGGTATTAAGCCTGCATGAAACAGTGGCTGCATACGGGAGCGTATACTATATTGGAACCATCATTCCGGTGGCTTTAATTCTCCTCGGTAACATAATCAAACCAAAACCGACCCGATTCAAAGCCCAAAAAGATCAGTGAGGTTTATTAAACTAAACCATCTCTCTCCCTTAATTCCCAATGAAAAAGCAAAGGATTGAGATTTGCCATGTTAAATTATTTCTTAACTAGGATTAATTTCAAACACTTTTTGTTTTTAGTATTTATTTTTATTACCATTATGAAGTTGGCCATAATAACATTTTACATTTCATTAGTTCAAGTAATTCAGATTTCATATCAAAATATTAGATATGGCAGATTTTTTATTTCATATTAACTGGTCATCATTGCGTTTAATATAACTTAAATTAACAAATTTATTTATACAGTAATATAGTGATAGTTGATACATTAGCGAAATGATAGACTTATCGATATCCATATACGTATCTTAATGCAGACTCAAATTAGAGGTTAACATGTTTAGAGAATAAGATACATACATGGTTACATAACGAGTTTTAGATTTCAACATTAACAAACGTGTTGATTACATAATTTCAAATTCGTTAAAAAACACAATTTCAAATTACCGTATTGCAGATTTTAGATGCACAAGTTACAGCTTTCTTAACATATTTCATATTAACAGATTTCTTAGCATATTTATAATTAAGGGATTGTTTAACTAACTTTAGAGTAACATATATCTTAAGATCTTTTGGTTAACCAACTACAGATGAACAATTTGGTTAATTCGACAATAACTGAAACAAGACAGTTTAACGGATTTCACATTAACATATCATATGTTAACTTATTAGAAGATTACACTTGATATACATATCTCGGAATTTCAGACTACTTCAGATTCATGGGTTACGAAACATAATAGCTATTAGATTAAAATATTTTAGATACTTTAATATACAGAATATGCAAGTTAGCATAATTTGGGTTTTCAGACGTCATACAGAACAACGGATTTAGAGTAATGGAGATATCCTATGAGCCCTATTCATATGTTGAAAATGTATAGAGGGCTAGAGTTTCCCAAGTAGCATGTGTGGATAAGTGTTCTTCAACACTTACATCCATCGGATACTTAGATAATGATATATTTCTAAAACTAGTCCATACGCCTCTTAACAGATAGTGTTTCTTCAAGCACGTAAATGTACATATACAGTGGAAACGCCATGGTCTATTACACCGCCATAGATGGTGTGCCTATGTAACCCTATAGACAGGTTGTTTGGGTTTTGAAGAAGGTATCCGACCAACAGCTTAGGCGGGAAAAAACAAATGTGGTGCTCTAGAATTTGAACATTTTAGCAAACCAAAACTTTGATTTATTAGTATGTATAGATTAATAGGGCTGAAAACGAATCGAACGTGAACAAGCCTTTGTTCACGTACGTTCGTTAAAAATTTATCTTGTTCACAAACGGTCTATGAATGCTAATTTAAACAAAAATTTCTTGTTCGTGTTCGTTCATTAAAAAATCACACTTGTTCACGAACGCAAATGAACATACACTACTTAAAAAAAAAGAAAATTTGAATTTCAATATTTTGAACTAGGACCTACTTGTTATATCCACGAAACTCCGACAGCTCTAGCTTTGTAATTATTTATCATTGATTATAAATAAATGTGGTTTTATTTAACATATTTAGGTGAATTATATAAGTTTTGTAATTATTTAACGATTATAAATAAATGTGGTTTTATTTAACATATTTAGGTGTATTATATAGGAATAATATGTGTATAGGGGGTGGATGAGATAAATATCCTTTAAAGTTAGGAAAACTCAAGAAACTCATATTTTACAGATGTAAGTATCATGTAACAACATTTTTTTAATTTATAAAAAAATTAATTAATGTTTTTATGAAAAAAATCAATTAATGTTTTTATGAAAAAAATCCATATTTTAATTAATTTTCAATTTTTTTTTATCAACCCATATTTTACATGTCATAAGATTAAAAGTCTCATGATCAAGAATGGTTAAGATCGATTGAAAAGAAAGAAGAGATTCACATAGAAGAAGCTGATCTCAATTCATCGATCCATTTCTGTTTGTTGTCCGTATCTTTAAACGAACTCAATTACAACTATTGCCGTTGACAATTATGCCCACATCTTTACTACAATTACAAGTAGCCCCTCTTGTCTTTCTCCCGACTTGTTACTGGTTACATCTCCTTGCCGGAAAATCATGCAAGCTTTCAATACATGGTTTACCGGAATTAAACCCACCAAATTGTTTCTCCACGACTTGTTAATGATTCCTAAAATCAATTTCGGTTATTATTGACTAATCAATCGATTCAACATAGAAACCGATCCTAATCATACTTAACATTCAGTCAGCGTACAAAACCATTGGGTTTTTCATCCTCACATCCATTTGAAACTAACCATACTCACAATTCGATCTGCAAACACCTTTGGAGCTCAATTTGGTTCAAGAACCAATTGATAGTTAGTGTTTAAGTGGACGATCTCATAATTACCGGTTCAAGTATGGCTCAAAATGAAACAAAAATTTGAGATGAGTGACTTAGGCCTCTTATCCTTTTATCTTGGCATGGTAAGATGGGAAAGTCCTGAATAAGAAGGATATGTGAAAAGGATTCTTGAAGAGGCTGGGACCTGGCGCGGAATTAATAAAGGACGAGTCTGGTACACTAGTTGAAGCGGCCGGCTATAATAGGTTGATTCGATGTCTTCGCTATTTGTTACATACAAGACCTGAAATTTGTTTTGAAGTTGGCACTGTCAGTCGTTACATGCAAGAGCCCAAAGATTCTCATATGTTTGTCGTTAAGCAGATACTGCGATACATTAAGAGAACTAGTGGTTGACGATTGGTGTATAAGCATGGCTCAAACCGGGTGATTACCGGATATAGTGATAGTACTCACAATACCAATCGAGACAATGGTCGAAGCACTACCAGACATATATTATACTTTGGTGACGCGCCAATAACATTGTGTTCACAATAACATAACAATGTAGCATTGTCTTCGTGTGAGGTTGAGTTTATGGCTGCAACTGCAGCTGCATGCCATGCGATTTGGCTACGAGGCTTGTATAGTGAAAATACTGGGTCTGGGTTGCAAAGAGTGGTAATACGTGCTGATAATAAATCTGCTATAGCTCTTATGAAGAACCCTGTTTTTCATGAACGTAGTAAGCACATTGATACAAGATACCATTTTATTCGTGAATGCCTTGAAGCAGGTAAAGTGGTGATCGAGTTTATATGTGGAGAAGAACAAAGAGCTGACATTTTGACCAAACCACTTGCCAGGATTAAGTTTGATGAAATGCGGAGCTTAATTGGGTATGGAAGATCTCCAAATCCCGATTCGGAAATTAGGGGGTGATTGTTGGACCAGATTCTTTAATTACCGTCTGAGCTAGTGGGCTGGTTATGGGCGAGACCGAGAGCTTGAGTAGTTGGGTTCTTAGGCTGTGCAAGTATCGAAGACTATAAATTATCTTTAATATTATTGTATTGACTAGATAAAATGAGTTATAGTTTATCTAATTGAGTAAATGATAGGTGATGTCTATGGTGATCGAGATATACCTTTGGAGCTCATGTGACACCCCAAAAATTTAGGTAAAACTTTTACCAAATCTTATTATTATCCAGTGTGCTGAATGTTCATTTTATTTATCATAAACGGAATTGTTAAACACCCGAACAATTAATACCCGACAACACGAAATATTAACCAACTTGATTTATATACATACACATGAAACCACATACATATATAAGATTACAAATCTTATACATACAGCAACCCCACTCCTCTTTCCATATCCCATGCACTACACATCAATCCTAAACCTATGAACACTCCTTACCTTAAAAGACCACTTGGTGTTTCCCCACATAAACCAACCCATGACTTCCCCCTTTAATCATCAAATGGAGATTTAGATATGGGAACAAGACAATTTTTGGACCACTCTACACAACCGAGTTCTGCCTTACTTGAACAAAGAACTCACTTTGTTAAGTCAAACAACCAAGCAAACACTCTCATCACCTCCTCTCTAACTTTTGGCACTCACCTCTTTCTCCCTTCCCACAATCGACCAGCCCTAATACCTGCTGATTGATCATCCACAACACCACAAACCAAACCCATCAGCAAGACCAAGATCGTTTGTAGCCTTGGTGAACACAAAGAAGCAAGAACAAGCTTGGGAACTCACAGTTTGGACTATCTTGAAGATTCTCGCTTTCTCCCTACTATCTACACGTAAGGATCCACTCCAAACAACTTCTTCACACTCTCAAAACATTTAAACATAAGTTAAACAAGTATTCATGAGTTAAACATACAAGATAACATAACCAACTTACTTAAAGAACATTTTTATAAAAACTGTCTTTTGGGCAGATTGTGACATCCAACTTCCACGGCCCATATATTTCTCATAACTTGTCTAAATGATGAAAAGTAAGTGTCTATGACTATGTAATCTAAGTTATCTTTCCACGCACTACAAGAACTCGGTCTAAATCGGTCGGACCAGTTCTTTATAACCCAAACAAGTTAAGGTGTCGATTTTGTACCTTCGAACTTTATCAGTGTTTTTGACCGCTTTAGGTTTCGAATCATAAAAAGTGTAAAACTAAAAAGTTGTTCCAAATATGTTATCATGGTGGACTATAAACTCTGGTATTTTTTAGAACCCGTTTACTATGTTAAAAACCCTACTAAAGTCAAGGTACTGAAACTGTCAAATCTAGAAGTTTATAAAAAATGATATTTATAAAGTTTAGGGTCAAAACTGCCATTTTGTGAAACTTGTGGATTGAAATGTGGTATTTGAACTTAAGAGTAAAAAGTGTCATAAAGTTACTGATAGTTTTAGTAAATTACATAAATACAAAAGGTGTAGCTTTTACCAAAAATGACAATTTAGGAAAGTTATGGACCAATTTGAAAACTTAGATTTTAATATTACATATAAACCCATAAAAATGTATAAATGACATAATTGGTCCATCAACCTAGTAAAATGATAAAATTAGCATAAAACTACCTTTTTACTAAAAATGGCAATTTTTAAAAGTTATGGACTTGATGTGTTGCAAAACACACTTATTAACCTTTGTGTTTGTATTAGTTTTTATATTATGTATAATATTTTTTGTGTTATGTTGAAATGTAGGTGTAAAGGAGTGAAAACGAGCTTGAACGGACGACGAACGAACACCCAACGAAACAAGAAATCTGAAGTCCCAAACGACCGGGTTCCGCGCAAAACGGCCACGTGCCGCGCCAAACGTCTACGCCACGCGCAAGACGACCACGCGATACGCCCTAGTTTGGAAAAGAGAAATTGACCGCCCGACTATTTTGTTAGGGGAGGTACGCGTAGGGATGCACCCAGCCGCCACGCGTATTGCAGGAGACTCAAATTAGATGCATTGGTTGAAGATTGGATGCTAGTAATTGGTTAGAGATCATTGGTTTCCATTGTTTTCATCTTTGATTCTTAATTGTAACCATTGATTAGTTTAGTTTAGGTTTATTTTCTGTTTTGGATCATGTTTATTGGCTGAATTGATTAGCTACTTAGGTGTTGATGACTGATTGTTGATTGATTGAGTTTTTAGTTTAATTGAGCTATTGGTTGGATTTATGTTCATTGTAGAAATTTGTTGATGCTTTTGTGATGTGTGTGCATACTTTCTACTGATTTGTGACCATTGAATGTTTCATAAATGTCTTAGTGATAGTCTATCATGTTTGGATGCTTATTAGAGTTTCTTGCGTTAAGCTTGTAGCTAGTTTATGGTTTTTAGGACAAAAATTTCATAGGAATAGTCATTAAGATCTTAGAGGTGGTTACCGTTCTTCCTATTCTTGAGACCGAGAGGAGATACATAGTCGGGTTAGTCTTGATTTGGTAGAAATCAGGCCGAGAGGAGATCTTTTACCAGTCTTGTTTACCTGTTTTATAGCTGCATTGATAGGTCCATTATTTCTGAGACTGACCGAGAGGATGACCAGATTAATGGTACTTTAGCATAGTCAATGAGACCGAGAGGAGATTTGATTAGTTCCACATAGTTCTATATTCTTAATATTGTAGGAGTCGGTAAAAACTCCTAACAAACAATTTTCGGATCGCAAGAACTGCAACTATCAACTGTGAGTTTACAGCCCCACCTTTTACTATTAAACTGTTTTCAACTTTTTGGGTGAGAAACTACTTGCAAACATATCTGGATATATTTGACTTGATTAAGAACTTACAATTGCTTAGTGTAACTTTTACACACTTAAAGTCCTTATAATTATATCAGACTATTAAACGTATACTGTGGCGGGGGAATATGAGATAGTACTATTGGGCCTGACAAGCCCCACTCCGGTGACGGGGTCACACGTTGGCCTACACAACAGGATGGTGTCGGTTTAGACATTCAACACTAAGGCAAAACAATGTCAGCTTCGGGGTCGGTACGCTATAGTAATGTGATTATATGACTAGCTATCATTCTCTTCATACTTGTTTTAAATATGATCCAATAAACAAACTTAAAACTTGTGGCTTATTGAAACTTATGGCTTATTGAAACTTGAGACTTATTGAAACTTCTAACTTATTGAAACTTGGGACTTATTGAAACTACGATATGAAACTCTTTTTATACAAACCAGTGAACTCACCAAGCTCGTGTTGACACTTTAATTATGTTTTCTCAGGAACTTTGGATGCATGAAAAGACTGGAGTTACAAGCGGAGTCTTGCATGCATTTTACTTTTATTGAAACTTTGAAAATTAATTATATTTTGTAATAGTGCTTTGTTGCACTTAAACAATTAATGCGCCCGCATTTAACTAACTAAGCTTCCGCAAAACTTTGATTGTATTTTGAAAACTATTTTCATATTGAATGCATGAATGTATTTTGTTAAATTACATGTAGTGAGTCGTTCAATATTATCGATGACTTTGATGTCGCTAGTCGTCAAGCTTCATTTACGGTCTCGTCAGCGGTGGAAATTTGCGGGTGTGACAGCTCAATTTGGTTCAAGAATGGTCGCAACTTTGCTCAAAGTCAAACATCATCAGTTCATCATCAAAACCAGTAATCCTCTAGGGAACAACAACCCTATGCCAATCTGAACAATTCCTGATTTTAGGGTTCATATGTAATTAGGGGTGATTTGAGAACAATTTTAAGTATAATTAAAACCATAGACATTCAATCAACTACGTGGCCAGCCAGATGGTTAAGATCCACCTAGTCTAGCCAAAGGTTGCATGTTTGAATCCCCACTAGTCCCCTTTTGTCTATTTTTTCATAAATCTTTTTTTTTTTTTGCAATATTCAGCATTTAAATATACTAAAATTTATGGAAAATATTTTAAAATTCCAAAATATTATTTTTAATCTTTTGGAAAAAAAATTTCAGAAACTTTTATAAAATTTAATTTTAATTTTATACAAGTTAATTTATAAAGTCTAATAAAAATCAAACATTGAAACATTTATAATTTTGAAAATTTTATAATATTCAAGAATTATTTAAATTTAAAAAAAAATAAATATCAAAACATTTATAATTTTCTAAACTTTAAAATTTTATAGAATTAATAAAGTTTCAAAAAAAAAAAATGCAAAACCAAAACTTATAACTTTTTTTAAACGGTCTTTAATTAATTAATTGTTTAAAACTTAGATTTATTTACAAGTATTATAAAAGTTATTTATATATTTTTAAAACTTACACTTATTTTAAAACAAGTTTTATAAAATTTTATTATTATAAAACATAAATCAATAAACATGAAACATTTATTCTTAAGCACTATTCAACCAAGTCTTATAAAATATATTTTAGAAATAATTAAATTTTAATTATAACAATTTATTAAACTTATAACTTAACTAAACTAAGTTTTATAATATATGTTTTATAAAACTTAAACTTGTAAAAAACTATAGATTAATGAAAAACAAAAGTTACATAAAAAATTAGTAATTTATAAAACTTAATTTTGTTATATAATCTATAACCATTTTTACATTATAAACATCATATAATTTATATGATTATTTATTTATATTATTGCATCATCCAACTTATAAATTTTAATCTATTTATCATATGTGGTACATAACTATTAAAACATTATTAACAATAACTTCAACTATCAATTTGGGGTAGGGATAATTATCGTAGTAAAATCATAAAAGATTTAACTTGATTTTCTGTTAAATTTTCTCTCACTGATAGCTATAAATGAAATGCAAAAATATATAAGCAAAATTGGTGTGACAATCAATTTGTAATCAAGTAAATTTTGTTTTAATGTTATTGTAAAAAAATTGATAGTTAGATTATTTTGACCAAATTATAAGTTTGGATTAATATTAGTCAACATGCCATAGTTTGGATTATTAAAAA
Source organism: Stevia rebaudiana (assembly GCA_009936405.2). Taxonomy (NCBI): domain Eukaryota; kingdom Viridiplantae; phylum Streptophyta; class Magnoliopsida; order Asterales; family Asteraceae; genus Stevia; species Stevia rebaudiana. The sequence goes on along the minus strand of WOUH02000017.1, from coordinate 4,287,399 downwards.
TACCAACTTGTGTTAGAGATAAAAATTAACATTTTGTAATCTCAAACATTAAACATATTAATCACCTTAAACAAATATAAAATTAAATATTTTATGTAAAAATCATAAGCATAAAAGGTTTTGTTCAACTTAAAATAACAATAATAGAAGGTAATAAACATTAAGAATTTAAAGATATATAACACATTTAATGAGTGACATAAACAAAAGAATGTAAACGAACACCTTATTGAACGTTCATGAACACAAATAAAAAAACGTGTCATCTGTTTGAGTTACACGAACAAAATTTCTTCTTAATGTTCGTTCATTTATTAAACAAACAAACGCAAATGATATTCATGTCAATCGGTTCACGAACTATTCGTTAAACGTTTAGTTCGTTTACAACCCTATAGATTAACAAGATTTGTTTAATATGTTTAATATAATATTTTGTTAAAATACCTATTATATATTGTATTGTTTGTAAACACTTTTCAAGTTAAATAATTATCATATGGTTATGGCATAGCTAGTTTAAACAAATGTTATATATTTTATAGAACTGAATCTAAATATTTCTTGTAGTATCATAATGAAACCAAACGTATACTAAAAGCATAAAATTCATATAAAAGTTACTGAAAGGACATAAAACTACCAGCAATTAAAACCAAGAATCCTCCGAAATTAATAAATTCAAACTAAACGTAATATAGAAAATAGTATTAATTCAGCAAACTAATTTTTATGTTCTTCTTCTTCCTTTTTGTATTCTTCCGCCTTTTTAAATTCTTCATCCTTGTTTGCATCCTTAACTTCCGCCATTTCTTCATCAGCAACCGGAACAAATCTTTTCCAATACCAGTGTTCCTTCCAGATTCCGGCCATCTCTTCAATCGGAATCCCCTTTGTCTCCGGCAAGAAATAGTAAATGATAACCGTCATCACCATCACCCAGAACAAGAAGAATATAAACAACCCAAACCTAAAAATAAAAACAAATATACATAAGATATGAGATATATATTAAATTAAAAGCAATATGCATAATATTATCATACTTTTTAATAATATATATATTACTCGTTCTTAGATCAACGTGCCCTAATATATATAAAATAAAATTGAATAAATTATAAAATGTTTTACCTAAAAGCACACAACATTTGGAGGAAGATTTGTGCAATGAAGAAGGTGAAGATCATGTTAACCGAAACATTAACACTTTGTGCGGCTGATCGGATCTCGAGTGGAAAGATTTCACTAGGCACGAGCCAACCCAACGGACCCCAAGACCATGCAAACCCGGAAATATATATGCAAATGGCTACAACCACAAGAATCGAATACCACATCTCAAGCTCACCCGGGTTACCATTTAGCCCAAACTTGTAAGCAATAGCACTTGTAATCACAACCTACAAATAACATAAACATTAATATATAAACACATTAGCATAAAAACAATATGGATCCCTAAACTATGAAGATTTTGTGTAGTCTATTACCTGACAAACTAACATTTGAATGCCACCTTCAAGAAACCAAAATCTTCTTCCAAATTTATCAACCAAGAGGACCGAAACAATAGTTGCCACCATGTTAACCACCCCGGTGATGAGAGCCGAAAAGAGTGAAGCGTTATCACCGAACCCCATAGTTTTAAACAAAACCGGTGCGTAGAACATGAACACATTCATACCGGTTAGTTGTTGGAAGAACGGAATAGTGACAGCGAAAAACACTTGTGGTCTATATTTTCTTTTGAGAAGATTGAACCATGGGCTTTTAATCTTCTTACATTGTTCACTTGCTTCAACTAGATCATTGAACTCTTCATCTACATTGTCGACACCGCGTATTTTGATTAATCTTTGTTTGGCTTCTTGAAGCTTACCGCGTTGAATGAGTGAGTTTGGAGTGTCGGCGAGTGTTAACGAGCCAATTATGAAGATAATAGCGGGCACGAAAGCCCCACCCAAACTCAAACGCCAGCCCCAACCGCCTTTGATTTGGGCGAACCCGTAGTTTACAGCATTAGCGACGAGAATACCGACGGTGATCGAAAGTTGAAACAACACGTTGCATGCACCACGATACTTGTATGGAGCAACCTCGGAGAGATATAAAGGCACCGCCTGTAAACACAAGAACATATACATTGATCAAGATCAAACACTACAAATTATTTTAATTAATTAATTATTTTTAATAGCGACTATTTCAGTTTCGTCACTAGTTTTGTGAAAATAATTGTAAAATTTGCGTCTAATTTTATTTACAAATGCTTAGTTTTCCGGTAACGAATTTATGCATAGGAAAAAACTGTAAAAGCACCAACAAACTTAGTATTAATGAATAAGTTTTCGAATCTTGCAACCGTTTTGTGTCACAGATTTGTGGCTAGCTTTGTGAAACAATCGTACAAGTTGCAACTTAATTAATTTCAACAAAAATATCTAAAACTAGTAGTATTACTTTTATACGTTAACAAGATAATAGTAAAAACACCAACAAATAGTATTAATTGTTGAATAATTTTGAAAACTTGCAACCGTCGCTGTGTAGTTTTCGTAACTAATCAATCACATGCAAAAGATGTTTTTCAAGTCGCAAATTTAAATCACATATGTTCAGTTTTATAGAAGTGAAACAAAAGTCGTAAAAACAAGATGAAACGAAGATTATTATCAAATTACCTGATTAGCAAATCCGATCCCGATACCAAGAAGAATCCGACCAACAATAAGCATCCAAACCGATACTGCGAAACCGTTGATGAGTGCGCCGGCGCAGAAAGTGAGACCGCCGATGAGCATGGAGATTTTCCGGCCACAAGACTTGGTTATGCAGGATGCAACACACGATGCCAAAAGTGCAGCGAGATACAACGATGACGTAAACATGGTCAATGTTGCACTGTTAAACTTGCAATATTGGTTGCTAGAATCTTTGGTTTCCGACTGCTTTTTGTAAACTTCCGGAAAAAATTCATTCAAAAACGGTGCCATTGATGTCACACCGCCTGAAATTCCGATATCATAACCGAATATTAAACCACCGCATGCAGCCACCAGACATGTGATTAAGACCTTGCATGTGAGACCACCGGGGTATGCTTTTGAGTTACCGGGAGAGATTATAGCACCACCCGCCATTGTTGAGGAGAAGATGAATAACAAATTGAAGAAACAAGGTTGTATTTATTGATGAATATTAGGGTTTTTGAGTCTGAAGTTGATTATTTAAATAATTTAAATTTTGTTTGTAGTATATCCATTAAGGTTTTTGGGTTGTTTAATTTAATTAATCTGTAGTTGATTATTTAAATTATTATTATTATTATAAACTATATATGTTAATCTTATTCCGTTACCCCTAGATTTTCTCTCTTTTTAATTATCATTATCAAGGATATGTTTGTTTATTATGAAAATACATGATGACTAATCGGGTTATGGACTTATGGGTCTTAACTTAATTCTTTGATCCTTTCCCTACATTTTCGTCGGTAAATTAATTAATTCTTAAGTCGGCGATCTTTTTGAATGATTATTTTAATTTTTAACCACAACCAGCAGATAATTATATAGAAATTAATCTCATTAATTAAATCTTCGTAACTTAATAAATGTATGTCTTCTTATCACATTATAAATAAATTTATATGTGTGTATCTTAGTTGGAAAGTTTATACATAAAGCATACGTAAAATTAAACCTTTGACAAAATCATATGTAAAATTATCTTTGTACATAAATAAAACAACTATATATATGATTGAAAAGCGTAAAACTGTTGGAATTTAATTAACAGGTATGGTAAAACTCGTCTAAATATAAAGTTTCGTAAAGCTTGATTAATATTATTGAATGATTTACAGACATATATATATCGAATAAACTAAACTGATCTAGCTACGATCCAGTTAACAAAAAGCCTAAAAATATTTAGGAAGAGATAATACATACGTGAATTACAACAATAATTTGAAACACAAACTGATGTAGGTTTAATCAAGTTGGCGCCATCTGTATAGGATTAACATTCTCCCGCAAGATGGACGATCTAGGAGTAAGACCAATAATGATTGAAATCTGGGTCTAAGTAGTAGTTTAGTGAGAGTATCTGCTAACTGATAATCTCCAGCTACGTAGGTAACTCGTAGTGAGCTTTCTTGTACCTTTTAATTTCTCTAAAGAAATGAAAATCTAGTGCCAAATGCCTCATTCTAGAATGAAATGTTGGATTAACGAAATAATGAGTAGTACTGAGATTGTCACAATAAAAGGTGGGTATTATCGTAGATTGAAACCCCAATTCTGAAAGCAAAGAAATTAACCTTTGAACCTCGATCTGTAGTTGCTGATACTATTGCCCGGAACTCTGCTTCGGTGCCGAGGTGGGTTGTCGATTAAAGCACCATGAAATCGGATTACAACCCAAGTACACTATGTACCCCGTGGTGATACGACAAGAATCTTTGTCACCTACCGAATCAGCGTCTGTAAAAGCATGTAAAGATAAGGGAGATTTGTGGTGAAGTAATAGATCGACCATGATTAACAGTCCCATGTAAGTATATGAGAAGGGCTGACCAATGATCAACCGATGGTGCATGCATAAACGTACCGTGATAGCTTGTTAACTTCAAATGCTACATCAGGTCTTGTAATGGATAAATATTGAAGAGCTCCCACTATGGCTAGCTCTATATTCGGTAGGGGAGGAATGTTATTCTCCAATCTTCAGGATGCGAAATCAAACAATAATAAGAACAGTAATTGTATTAATCAATCGAACGTTTTTACAGATCT
>WOUH02000017.1:4265000-4282497 GCA_009936405.2 Stevia rebaudiana | reverse complement strand
CTCAATTTTTTTGCGTATTTTAATCTACTTAGATAGATTAAATGCTCAAAATATGTAAACTATTTTTCTGGAAATTTGTGAAAAATTAATAGCATAAATATGTTTTTTAGGATATTTGTATATTTTTATGGATTTTTACTTTGGAATTTATTAATAAAAGATGAATTAAAATAATTAGGATGATGATTAATCAAAATGTAAAAAAAGAGTGTAGGGGATGGGTTTTGAACTTATGACCTTTTGTTGTTGTATGGATTGTCTTAACCACCATGCTGCATGATGGTTTCTTTATTGTAATTAGAAAAAAATTGCTATAATGGTTTTTTTTTTATTTTTATTTTGAGCCCCTCAAATTACCTCAAAATATTGGTCCCGGGACGACGGCCCACTTCGCCCACCCTATGGGCCAGGCCTGTCAGTTCATATAGTAGTGAAATAGTAGTGAACCTTTAGCTAAGTTTTTCGGTTTTTTTCAGATCATTCAGACAAAGTAAAAAGATGAAATTCAGACCACAATAAAAAGATGTAAAAAAGACGAAGTAAAAACAAAACAACATTTTACATCAATGGTTGAGACCCCAAGCCAAGCGATCTTCCTTATTTCATGCCTCATTGGTATACTTATTTAATGGACGGTTCAAGTACGTGAGAAGTGTACGATACAATCAGAAGAAGCCATTTGTAAATTGGGCAATAGTACTATAGACATCATGATCAACACGTAATCACAGACTGTGAGTATAAATAACGAACCATCTTATGTAGACTTTCGGACCACCAAATACACACTTATAAGTTACGAACCAAGTATATAATCACGGATCACGTACAAAAATACAGACCACGTAAAAAGTTAGAAAACTATGGAAATACTATACTTAAATTAAAGATAAGAAATTTTCTATTTAATGGTGCAATTTTTTAAAAAATATTAAGACGTATAAAAGTTATTCAATTTAAAAAAAAAAAAATGGATGAAACTTTGTTTAATCGCGAAAAATCAATTATTGGTAGTATTCATTTTTTGCCCGTTCAGTTAATTAGTTATTTTTAGGTAGTTTCAATTAAAAGGTAGTGACCACTAAATCTAAACCATAATTAGTTTAATCAAAAGTTCATATTTTATCCTACATTTCTCACAAAAACTTGTCATATTTTTAAGTCCCGATTGTCACTTGTCAATTTCTAGCATCTCATATATATCAAATAAACTGTAATCGAAACATACAAATACACCACTAAAAACCACCAATTAGATACCCATACCTAGGGGTGTAAACGAGCCGAGCCGAGCCCAAGCCTGGCACTGTTCGAGCTCGGCTCGTGAAGCATAATGAGAAGCTAGAAATCGAGCTCGGCTAGGTTCGAGCCTGATATTTGAAGATCGAGCTCGGCCCGTGAAAGAGTTTTAAGGCTCGAGATCGGCTCGACTAAGCTCGATTAGTATTCTATGAGTTTACGAGCCAAAGCTCGGCTCGCGAGCTCGTTTATTAATAACGTAAACAAGCCCAAGCTAGGCTCGCGAGCTTGATTTTAAGTGACAACCCAAACTTAATTTAAAGAAGTAACTAAAACATACTTTGGCTCGTTAAGGCTCGCGAGCCAAATCGATCTTCAAACATAAAGCTTGAGCTCTGCTCGATAAGTAAACGTCTCGTATTTCTAGGCTCGAGCTCGGGCTCGTTTAGGCTTGGCTCGTTCGAGCTTTTTACCGATCCGATCCCGAGCTTTTCACGAACCGACTTGGCTCGTTTACACCCCTAATTAAACCTAGTGGTGAAACGCCATCCCATGACCACGAATGCACACAACGTTGGTGACCCAGCCCACCCACTATTACAAGGGAAACTCACAACTCAAAGGTCACTGTGGTAAACCTCTTACTCACCTAAAAAGTTTAAAGTAAGACTCGAACTCATGACCTTTACACTATAAGTAGACAAGTTTTGAGAATGTGCAAGTTTACTATTTAAATTAAAAGCCAATTGTCATATTATATATACTTACTTATCTAAACTTGTAGTAAAAATAAACATACGAAATTCACTCATATCATATCTTAAAAACAAAAAAAAATACTTAACCTGGTCAACTAGTCTTGAAACTCTGCGCCTATTTATAAACTCATCCAACTCCTTGGAATCTCAGTCCGTGAATGTGTGTGTGAGATACACACCAGAAAACCATGGAGATGGAATCAATGGCGTCGGCGATCGGAGTTTCAGTTCCGGTACTCCGCTTCCTTCTCTGCTTCGTCGCCACCATCCCTGTCAGCTTCTTCCACCGCCTCGTTCCTGGCGGCTCCGCCGGCAGACACCTCTACGCCGCCCTCACCGGTGCCCTGCTCTCCTACATTTCTTTCGGTTTCTCTTCCAATTTGCACTTCCTCGTGCCTATGCTCATCAGTTACGCGTCGATGATCATCTATCGGAAACGATGCGGCGTTATTTCGTTCTTGTCAGCTATGGGTTACCTCATTGGATGGTATGATGTTTACATTGAATCGTTGATTTTGAAAATTGAAGTTTTATTTTTGTTTTGTTAGTGTGTTAAATTAGGATGTTTAGCAAGCATTCAAACGTTACCTTTTTTTTTTTTTTCTTGTATGGAGTTAATGAAACAGACAAAAGAATTTTAGTTGCAGATAAGGCTGTTTTTATCACTTGTTACATCTCCCTTTCATCAATGAGAGTTAGTAACTCTGGAATTTGCTAGATTTCAAATAATCGTGGAGATAAAAACAAAGTTAATTGCTAGCTTCATTCTGATTTTTATGCTCAGTTGAACTAATTTGGAACTTTTGACATTAAAAGTAAAAGCAAATTGTAACAAAACACCGGGAACTAATTTGATGTTTTTTAATTGAAAATTAAGATTCTAAGATCTATGTGTTCCTTTTCTTTTAAATCTCGGAATGCTCTTTTTAGCTTTTATAGACAGGATTATATCACAATATGCTAAAAAGTGCAGCTTTGATTGATTTAGAGTGCATATTAATATATTGTTATCATTGTTATCTGCTTTATGTAGTACTGTAATGTGTGTTATTATCTATATATGTTCTTGTGCTGGTACATAACTACATATGATATGATATGCATTAAACTATACACTATGTTTTAGTAAAACCAGGATCGTTATCTTCAGTTTTTGGTAATGATTACAGAATATCTTATTTAACCAGTTTTTGTTACCAATTTTACTTCCCTTGAACGGTCTTTTACAATATTTGAAGTTTATATAAGACACTATATATCTTTCCTTTTATCTTTATCATATGATTGATATAAAAGTCTGAAAATCTAAGTAATTAACTATTTTAAAACATGTAGCCATGTGTACTATATGAGTGGTGATGCATGGAAAGAGGGAGGCATTGATGCTACAGGTAATCACACTCTTCTCATCTCCACATTTGTTATATTTCACCCCTAATCGAGAGCGCATGCTTGTTTTAAATTAATGATTAATGGCATGAAAACATCCGGATTTTTTCTATTTTGGGGCTGTAATAGTACCTAATATTGTGTTAACTGGAGGTGGAATTTCTACCTATTTGATAACTATATTGTGTCAATTGGGGTTTCGTGATATGGTAACGGGTCAAATGGATAACTAATTAAAATAATTGAAAATTACTATGAATGTATTTTCAATTCTGTCAACCTCCTAAATTGTAATTTTGGTAAATTATATTCTTATAATACTAACCAGGTTTAGTAATTTTATTTAACACATTAAGTATATATATAAAATGGGAAAAAATTAATTTCAGTTTTGACCCGTTTTGACTTGTCTAGTACTAAAACCAACCCGTTGATATTTTCACAATTTCAATGAGCACAATGAGTATAAAGTATAAACATAAAATAAATCGCAACATTAAGGAACAAATATAATATCTAATATTTTCAGGAGAATCCTGCATTTTAGTTGATCCTTCTGTCCTAATTATCATGTTGTTATAGTTTCTTATCCGATAGATGTTCGGTTATATGATAATAATTTATCTTTAATACATTTATATAGGTTCTCTTATGGTGATAACATTGAAAGTGATTTCATGCGCTATTAATTATAATGATGGGTTACTAAAAGAGGAAGATCTTCGCGAATCCCAAAAGAAAAACCGCTTACTTAAGTTACCATCATTAATCGAATATGTGGGATATTGTTTATGTTGTGGAAGTCATTTTGCTGGTCCAGTATATGAAATTAAAGATTACTTAGATTGGATCGAAAGAAAAGGGGTAATATCGTAATTTAACACCATTAATCATATTATAATATAACAACTTTCTTTTAACTTATTATTTGATTTGTTTACCAGATTTGGGCAAAATCTGAAAAACGTACACCATCACCATTTGGGCCAACACTTAAAGCTCTACTTCAAGCGGGCTTTTGTATGGGCCTGTATTTATATCTAGTGCCCAATTATCCACTTTCAAGATTCAGTGAGCCCATATATCAAGAATGGGGATTTGTGAAACGTTTGAGCTACCAATACATGGCGGGCTTTACGGCCCGTTGGAAATATTATTTCATTTGGTCCATTTCAGAAGCTTCTATTGTTATTTCGGGCCTTGGGTTCAGCGGTTGGACCGATTCTTCTCCACCCAAAGCCCGTTGGGACCGTGCAAAAAATGTTGATGTTTTGGGTGTCGAGTTTGCTAAAAGTTCGGTTGAGTTACCACTTGTGTGGAATATCCAAGTCAGCACATGGCTTCGTCATTGTGAGTCACCATCTAAATTATTTTTGTTATTTTTTTAGAGTTAATTAATTACGTAGATGGTATTTGTGGTTTGCCGAAAGTAACAAGTTTGGTTGTTTAGGCGGTACCTCTGTTAAATTTGGGTGAAATGACCAAAAAAGACCCTTGACCTTTACTAATCAAAAATCAAAGGGTAGTTTGGTCATTTTACTCTAAATTTATGAGAAAGTTAACAAAAGTTAGCCTTGATACTAAAACTCGTTACAAAATTGAAAGCATAAAACCCAAACCAATTACTTTAAACCCTTATTACCCAAACATATTACTTTTCGCAAACCACAAGGACCATTTGTGTAATTAATCTTTTTTTACAAATATAATATATTGTTTAACATATATATGTGTTATCAGATGTTTATGACAGACTTGTTCAAAAAGGGAAAAAGCCTGGTTTTTTCCAGTTGCTAGCAACACAGACTGTTAGTGCTGTCTGGCATGTAAGTTTTAAAAAAATTTATTTTTTATTTTTATGATTTTCACATATCTGAATTTGCTTTTTACTTTTAGGGATTTGACTGTGGTTAATTTATATAAATTGTGATTATGATAGGGATTATATCCTGGATACATGATATTCTTTGTTCAGTCTGCTTTGATGATAGCCGGGTCAAGAGGTAACAAACGGGTCAACCCGTCCCACTTAACTTACTTCTACATTTAATCCAACAAAATCAATCAATTTCTTACAATTATCTATATTTGTCTATGAGCAGCCATTTACAGGTGGCAGCAGGCGGTCCCGCCACATACCATAATCATTAAAAAGATATTAATGCTCATGAACTTCGCTTACACGCTTCTCGTTCTAAACTACTCTTGCGTCGGTTTTATGGTAAGCACAATTTTAAATGCATTTTTTATACAATTTTACTAAATTACTAAAAAAAAATTATTTACAATTCGCGTCGGGTTTTATGTCGTAGGTATTAAGTCTGCACGAAACGATTGCTGCATACGGAAGCGTTTACTACATTGGAACCATCATTCCAGTGGTTTTGATCATCCTTGGTAACATAATCAAGCCCAAACCGGCCCGATCCAAAGCCCGTAAAGAACAATGAGGTTTACAAATCCAAAGCCCATTTCAATTTGGATTTAGATTCATCATTTTCATTTTCTTTTTCTTATTTTTGTTTCAAGAGTATGTTGCAAAATTCATACCTGTGGTTGGAGGACTTTTGCCAGTTTCATCCAAACAGATTTTTTTTTTGTATATGGACCATTGACTTTTATTCCAAATGTTGTCATTTGACTCATTTCCTTCCAAAGATAAACTTAAATGAGGGTTGATTTTGACCTTTTGCATATATATTAACGTTAAAGGGGTTTAAAAATCATAAAATTAAACAAAAATGAAAAAGGTCAAAATTACCCCTCGTTTAACGTTGACATTGGATGGAGTTACCGAATTGGATGAAAATAACAAGATTTGATAAAAGTCAAGGGTTGAGATAGTCAGATACAAAATATAAACTGTTTGAATGAAACTGACAAAAAGTCCCTGAACCACATGACCGCATTTCGCAATTTACACTTGTTTTAATTATCATTTAATGTTTTTAAAAATTTGTACTGTATACTATAATTATCAATGATCATATTAAGTTCTTTATTGGGGAGCATTATTGTTCTTGGTTTGGTTGACAAGGAGGGGGTGCACCTGACCGGTTATATCAGGCTCGTGGGTTGCTTGGGTGGCACGAACCCAAAATAAAAGTTGACCAGTCTGGTCTGAACTTGTAGGGTCTATAATTTTTGGTTACTTTTAGTCACTTATTATTATTATTATTATTAGTAGTAGTAGTAGTAGTGGTAGTATTGAAGAAGGCAGCTGGATGTTGGTGAGCTGTGTGAAAATTATTGATAAAATGCCAAATTTTGGTCTAATCTCATTATGGGCAACAACCACCATGACCACCACCATTTCGCCTGCAACCACCTATGAGAAACCGAGGTTTTGGCGGGATGGGGTTCTGTGTTTTTTATTTTTTTCAAATTATAATTGGGTCGGATGGGTCAAATGATGTGAAAGTTGTGAATAGAAAACATATTTGTTAGTTAGTGTTGTTGAATAGAAAACTTAATTTAACTGATTGAATCGTAGAGAATATACTTTAATATAAAAAAAGTTGGTTTATTGTTTCGGTTAAAGGGTATATGGTTTCAACTTATCTTATACATGTGAGAAGTTATATAACTAATCATATACCCGATCTTATACACGAATACTCATCATTGATTTTCATGTTATATTTTTACCCTTTTATTTAAACAATTTATTTTTTATTAAGTTATATAATTAATTTTGAGTCTTCTAAATTAATTGGGCTTTAGGTTTCCTTTAATAACTCTATAGAGCTGGCCCTGTATGATTTATGTAAGTTATGAGTTATACATTATTTATTTGAAAAAGTGTACATTATGGACCATGTTATTAAGTCAATACATGGGCTGTTTTTTGTTTTTTTCATATCCAACTCCCTAAAGTTGCTCATCTAGCAATTTGTACACATTGATAATTAACTAAATAAATAAATTAATAATTCTAAGTTCTTATAGCTTAATCATAAGTCCCTCCTAAGTGTGTAGCTCATAGTAGAGGTGCACAACCAGGTTAACGGGTATAAAATCGGTTCCTTCATAACCGAACCAATTTGAGACCTAAAACCAAAAGCCGGTTTTGCTTAATACCAAACCGTTTTCATGAGCCTAAAACCAAACCAATGGAACTGAATGTGGTTGGAACCAAACCAGTTAAACAGCGGTTAACGGGTATAACAAACAAACAAACATACCCAGTACAATCCCACTACTTACAGTTAACGGGTATAATAATTTTAATTTTTGTTACTAGACCGGTTTATTAGTGGTTAACCGGTAAAAACTTGTCTCAAAAATTGATTTTAACCGAAACCGGTTTTGATCATCCAAACTGGTCGTACAAGCTGGTTCCAAAACCTTTTCAAAACCGGTCTCAAACTGGTACTGGCTCGGGTAACCATTTTTTTTGTGCACCTCTAGCTCATAGTGCAAGTTTCATCTTGAACACTTATTGTAGATTTATAGTAGCTTTAAAACGTCTTTAACTTCATAGTTGAAAAAATAACTAAAATAATCAGCTTTTCTTTTCTAGGTATCTTAACTTTTCAAAGTTCCCAATCATATGTAACCGCAAACACCTAAAACTTGTTATGAAATTATGTGTTTGAAAACCAAAACAGTCACTGTCAAGGTTGCAACAAACTTTATACTTAAAAGTTAAAACTACTTATATGAATCCTAAAAGAAGTTGAACGTCATTATGGTTGTGACTTGTGGTTGCGTATGGGTTAGGGTTCGACTTGGTTTCGGGTTCGGGTTTTGTAATGAAGCAATTATTGTAGTTTAAGGTCTCATTCTTGTTCGACTGTATAGATGGTCCCATAGTCTAGAATCAAGTGTAAACCCACATGTGGTGTTCCTCATTACTATATTTATTGATCCAAAATTTTCTTCACCAAAAGTCACCATTCGAGGATACCAATCATACACCTTCAATTTCGGTTTCTTTTTAATTAATATCATCTTCAATTTTATAAAACTGTTATAATACTTGACATTTCAATACAGAAATTGAAGGTGTGTGTGGTCAAATTAAATGAATACACACAAAAAGGGAACGTTCGATACAAAATCAATTTTAGGTAGAGAATGCGAGAACTATAGTGTTTTATTAATTTATTGAGTGAAATCAATAATGTATTAATTAAACCACACTATTCTTAAAATGGATTTATGTAGAAAAAAGTTCATGTGTTATTTTACTGGAGCTTTGTAGGAAATTCAAGGAGTCATGCATGACAAATGTCACATAATGAATGGTGATCACTAGATTTCTAAAAATAATAGACATATTGTTTAAATTTGGATATTATTTATATAATAAATATATTATAACTTGTAGATGTATCGAAATAACGTCTTGTCTTATTAATTTGGGTATTTCATGGGATAGAAACATTTGATATTTGAGCCATATATTTTGAAGATAATGATTAGAAACAGAGAAGGTGAGGCACATAGCTGGCTTCGTTTTCTTGTCCTTTTCAATCTTTGCTGGTTGTTGTGTTTTTTTATATTTATATTTAGATTTATATGATATATTTGCTATTGTTGAAGAAGCAATTAAGCATAAAAATATATAATCAAACAATAAGTAAATAAATAACATTATGATTTCCAATAGTGTTTGGTTCTTAGGGTACAAACCTATTCAATTATCTACAAATTTATAAGATTTTGAGACATAAGTATTCTAATTAAGTCTAAAAAGAATAAGTAATTCGGTCAAAGGAATCTTAATCAAAACATGGTACTTCAAACGAAACTGCAAAACTATTGAACTTATATGACAAAAGCCGAATTAAAATGTTACAATGAATTGCCGAATCTTGCTAACTAACCAGTACAATATACCTAACAGACTAATTATAAGAGAATCAAATCTAACACGTTGAGGATCCATAGTCTTAATTACCTAGAAACATCATTATATAATAATATCAATACAAGTGTTTTAAACGGTGGACTTTTATATATAAGCTTACACTTCATAAACAAATTAGTATAATTTGATGTGCTACTTTTAAATCAGTCGATGAATGTGGTTAACACAGAAAATCTGTCCTCCGTCCCAAATATGGTCGTGGGTAATCAATTATTATGTATTACCAACAAATTAATACCGATCAAAGTTTTAATATCAGAGTGTTTAAGAAAAAAAATGCCAACGAATTAATTTAATTTTATTTCTAGTAATAAATTACCACCAACATCAACGAATAAATAGTAATTCTTATTTTGGGTTGGGTTCAAGTACATAAGCTTTTTATTTTAAAGAGTGTAACAAAAGCTTTAAGGCCATTAGATCAATTAGTCATGATAACTTTTATTAACTTTTATTTTTCAAATTCCACTACTTTTTTAAACGTTCATAACTTTTATATACGACATTATAAAAACAAACATTTTTTGTCTTTATTAAAATGAGAATAATATTGTTGTATAAAAAAATACGTTTTTAGGTCTTTGGGTTTTTTAGCAAGTCATTATGTCTCTTCTGTTCGACACAATGTCCTTGGTCGCTAAAAGACACAATGACTTATTCTTTTAGAAAGACACAATGATGAACAAAAAGGTCATTGAGTTCTCTAGCAGGTTATTAAGTCTTTTCTGTTTGTCATTTTGTCTAATATGTGTGACCTAGTGTCATGCTTGCCAAAAAGACACAATGACATGTTCTTCATAAAGACATAATAATGAAAGGCACAATGTCGATCCGAAACACATAATGACCTGCTAAAACACAATTATAAACGTGTGATTGCGTAATATAACTTTAAAGAAAAGTTGTTTTTTCACACTTAGCTTTTGCTAATAAAAAAAGAAGAAGAAATATATTAAATCTTTAAGCCTCAAATTTTTTATATTACTTTTTTAAAGACGTGATTTAATAATACCATGAATTTATTACTATTTTAAGTTGAAATAAGTTTTGCTATATTGTATAAGAAGCAATCTTATTACAAGAAGAGATACATTCATACATCTTTGATTACAACGTTATTTCTAATCATTTATAGCAAGGTGTTAAAATAGAAAAAAAGCAAATAAGTGGAAGTGCCTTTACAACTAATGTAATATGTTTTGACTTTGACTCATAAGTTTTCTAACACACTTTGCCAGATTTTCATTCAATATTATTAGAAGGCATCTCTATATATAGATGCGTATAACATATTATTAAAGTTTCTTCAACACTTTGTTATTAATTTACTATTGTAATAATTAAGATTTGAAACAAGAATATATCTAATGTAGTGCGCCAATAATATTGCTATGAAGTGTGTCATCGTAACCGATTAACCAAGTACATATTTTCAAATAAAATGTAAGAAGATAAATATTAATCCTAATGAATTTACTTCTTTGCAAATTTCAAATACATGATAACAGATTGATTATATACTTTCGAAATGGATACCTGTGAAAAAATCCCTGATCGTGTAATTTATTGCTGAAAACGAGATTTCTATAGCACATAGATGTTACATATCTTATGTAAAAATTAGTCTTCCAAAAATACAAATGAGATGATCAAATTGCGGGAAAAACCTGTCTAACTACAATTTGAGAAAACATAAATAATTGGCATAATTATACTCTTGTTCTTTAATTATCAATTATTTGACTACACTTTTATAAAGTTTTGAATGAGCTCACTAAACGTGTTAAATGTGATTCATTAAGTTTAAAATAATACTAAAAAGAAAAAAGACACAAACTTGCTAACCAAGTTTTGTATAAGTTTTGTTTCATATTTTATAAAAGATTTCAACAACAATCATACATATGTAGTAAATTAAAATCAACTATTATAATTTTTGCCATTCAAGATCGAATATTAAAATGCATGTTAGTGTGGACACCCTTTCTTCCATGACCATTCCTTTTATTCTTTCCATCTTATATATATGAATTTCTAATTTTCTTTTTCTGCCATTGTATACAAATTACAAATTACACACACACATAGTTTGCATATATATTTATGTGTTCTTTCTTTACAACAAAACCCTAATCAAACCAAAACAAACACTTGATTCTGGTTGCTTTGTTCATCAATTTAGTTACACAAACACATGAGGGTGTTTTGAAAAGTTGTCAGAATATTGGTTCTTTCTTCAATCATAGTTTTCCTCCACTTTAAGTTTCCAAAAACTTCATCAACACTTCTCAAAAACCCTTCTTTCTTACATTGTTGTTGCATTGAAAGTTTCTAGCTTATATTAGTGTAGCAATTTGACTTGAATTTTCAAAGAAGAATGTTGGGTGTGAAATCAAGAAATCTTGGAAACGTTATGGCGGCGAAAGGCGGAGCCACCACCTCCGGCGGTGGCGGCAGGGAGGCGGGTATGTCAGCTTGGGAACTCCGGCCATGTGGGATGTTGGTGCAAAAGAGGAATTCAGATATTAATCAAAATCAAACCGTAGTTCCAACCATTAAAGTAAAAGTCAAATATGGTTCATCTTATCATGAAGTCACCATCAAATCTCAAGCAACGTTTGGTAAATTATTATAATCAAATTTTCATTTTATTAACGTTGTTTTAATTAGTTTATTTTTTCAGAATAGCTTGGATTAGAAACCGGACCGAGTTGGTTGTGTATAGTAGTACTATAGTACGTCAAAAGTTCTTTAATTTGAATCTCGTGACTAACCGAATTTAAGATATAAATTTTTTATTGTCTTTTCTTTCGAAATACGATTTAATGATTTACTACTTTAATTTTTATGTTTTAGTTTTTTTAAATTTTATATTTTATTAATATTACAATTTCACAACATAATAAGACATCATTAGAATTAATTATAAAATATTCATTTACATGGTTTATTTTTAAAAGTTATTTATATTATGACGTTATATTTAGTTCTTGAAACTAGCTTGACCGGTTCGTGGTAAGGTAACCATGAACCGTTTAGGCAATGTGACTGGTAATTTTAATATTCATTGGTTACTAATATCTATGGAGAAAAAAAAAGTTGCCATAAAAAAAAACTAATATCCATGGTGATGTTCTTAATTATGTAGGCGAATTGAAGAAATTGTTAGCCGGACGAACGGGATTAAATCCTTTGGATCAAAAACTTGTATATAGAGATAAAGAAAGAGATTCGAGATCATATTTAGATGTTGCAGGAGTTAAAGATGGATCAAGAATGGTGTTGTTCATCGATATCATGAGTCAAGAAAAAAGACTTGTGGAAGATCTTAAATCTGCAAAATTGGATAAAGCTAAACTGCCATTAATGGAGATCACTTCGGAAATTGATAAGCTTGCTAAGCAGGTAATTAAAAAAGAAATATAAAATTAAAACTAATTATTCATCCTTTGAAGTTTGGAAACCTATGATTCAATATGGATTAATTAATTTAACTCTACAGGTTGGTAATTTGGAAAGAGAGATTTATGGTGGAAAGAAAGTAGATGAAAAAGTGTTGTTGAATTTGATCGAGTTATTGATGTCTCAATTGATTAAACTTGATGGAATTGTAGCTGATGGTGATGTGAAGTTGCAGAGAAGAATGCAGGTAGATTTTGAATCCATTTTCATAAACCGAAAATTACCAAATTAAATGAACACTCGACATATCAAAGTAGAAGAAAAAAAATAATTTTGACTTCACATTTTAAAAAATAAACACTTTTACCGTATGCCACGTGGACAACCTAGGAACATGTGACGTGGAATCTTTAGGCATATAACCTGTAACAATACAATGGTAAAGTGCTTTTTGAGAAATCCATACGTATGTTTTGACAAATCCATTAAGTGCCTTTTAAATAAAATAAGTTTTATAAATTAAAACGTGGCCTGGCGGGCCAGCCAACAAAAGAGTGAATTTATAAATTTCTATAAATTATTTACTTATTTATTTATTTATTTGTTTTTTTTTTTTTTTTTGAAAAACGGTTTTTATAATCCAAAATATTATATAATTATGCACTTGTAAGAATGTTATGCCACAATATTTTTGTGCACTAGGCTAAAAGTCCATGTACTTTGAACTTATTATTACACCGATAAAAGTAAATTTATAATATAATTAACTTTATATATTTCTAGGTAAAAAGAGCACAAAAGTACATAGAAAATTTGGATATGTTAAAGATTCAAAATTCAAAGATTGGAAGTCATGGTAAAATCTCATTTGAGCAGAAACTGGTATCATCAATGGAAAAGCAACGTGACTCGATGAAGTGGCCAATTGTGGTGACAACTGACTGGGAGAAATTTTGAGGAAAATATAAAATTTTGGTGTGACATGTACTCAGTTTTATCCTTGGAGTTGATCATCTAGTGTTATGATTCGGATGCATGTGTGTTTTATGTTTCGACTCTATTGTCGGGGTTAGAAATGGTATTTGCTTGGTGTATATGTGTATATATATATATATGATATAATGGATAATCAAGACTTGTCTAGCTACTTAATTTAAAATTTGTATTTGATATAACTATTAAACTTAACCCAAAAAACAAAATACAAAAATCTTGAGCCCATTTTCCGTTCAAAATCAGTGGTTAACTTTTTTTTAACAACAGAGGATCTCGCGTGGTAGCTGCTGTAGCCGAATGATATAGCCAAAGTCGAGTCATTGACCTCCGTGACACTGTACCCCCATATAAACGGGAACCCGATGTAAACCAATCTATTCTCATCCTCTTAAACGTTTAACTCACACGAACTCGAAAACGTTTGCCAATGTCTCTACTTAAGCACTTGTTATTTGTTCTATCCTTGCATAGTACTAGCTACCGTAATGATATTTGATACAATCATGTTTTCTTCACTTGCATGTAGCCTTAACATCCATTCATGGTTGTTATGTTAACAAATTAATAAGAAAACATGTAATTAATTTGTTATGTTAAAAAATACACTCTAAACATTACAAGTTTTAAACTCTATCCAGTCTCCAAGTCCAATGAAAGTATTATTTGTTATATTAAAAAATTAATAAGAAAACATGTGATTAATTGTTTTCTTCTAAATTTCTTGATTTTTAAAGCAACCATGCAATCTACAAGTAACAGGTTTGTGTTGTGAAAACAACTTATTATGTAAAGACAAGTAATAAATGTGTACACCAGACCCAAGTTGATCTGACAACCTCATAGACCTCAAACATGGTCGAATGGTAGAACCGCATACACAAGATTTACCATTTGGATTTATTCCGACGCTAATGAAGAGATCCATGAGGAAAAACATGAGGGGAGGGAGTTTAATGAGAAGCATGGGCGGAGCTTAGTGAGGGTCACGGGTGGGCCCGGCCCCTGATTATTTTTTTATCCGTAGTGTAAAATTCAGGATTTTTGTCAGGAAATTTTAATGTATATAGCCCTGGCCTCCTTTAATTTTTTCAAACAAATTCCCGGCCCCCTATATTTTATTGTTCAAGTTCCACCACTGAATTGAGAAGTAAGAATAGATATTTCTTAAAATTTCATCCTTTTATTTACGCCCGACTAGAAATAGTACTATATATTATATACGATTGTCATGATTGTTAATTTATAGATATTGCATAATTGAACGCTATTATTAATAATTGTTTCTTATAAACTTAATCGATCAAAGTTCAAATAATCTGGTAGGTAGTTGTAGCCAAAACTCCAAAGTCAAAACTGAATAAAACCGATTATTAAAAACTTCTATGATTAAGTTGTGAATAAGTTGCCTTCTTAACACAAACAAAAGACCAAGATCCAGATATTATCTGATATGGATTTTGTTAATTTTATTAAATAATTAGAATACATTAAAATTAAAAAGTTCATAAAAGTGAACGAAAATCATGCACACACCTATCTACACATGACAAAAACCTCTAGGAAAATTAAATGTTGTTTAAGACATAAACTAAGTTACAAAATGAACAAAGAACATATTGTGAAAAATATGTTAAAAGTGTTGTTGAAATTAACCATGTCAATTTATATCATTTTTTTCCCATGCATCAAGAACAAATTACTTAAATAATATATTACGATATTGAATTAGCAGTTACTTTAGCTGATTCTGTTTGGGCTTTTGACACTTTAGCTGGGTTTGGGTCACACTGATTGGGCTGGGCTGAAAACTTTTAAAACTTCAAAAATTTTCATAAATCTTTTCATGTTTTAAGAAAGCATGAAGACTAGAGCAGAAACTTTCATATTTTCTAATGTCAAAGTTAATCAAACTAGGATCGTTAGGCCGAGGTGCCGATTGCAGAACGTCGATGCTGGTTTTAAAGGTTTTGATTTTTATTTATTTCTCTTGAAGCTAAAGAAACACGAGTCTAGAATATTACGCTTAACATTTTTTATGATTTTATTCTTTTATAGTAAAAAAAAATAGTCATTTACATAACTAAACATATTTTTAAACGAAAGACCGCGTTAGGGCCTAACGATGTTAGAATATGAAAAGTAGTGATCTTAAACATTTAACTTTTTAAGTTAGAACAAAAAGTATTATTTTTTATAAACAAAATGAAAGTTATGTTAGAGGTTTTGAAAGTTCAAATCCCATTGAACGCACATGTGGTGTAGCTTTAGAAGTAAAATTAAATTACTGAGTGTGTTTGCCGTTCAAATGAAAACTACTAAAAGAAATTACTCAACTCAAAATTTAGTTACATACAACCTTTTACATAAAAAACACATATACCCATTTTGAAAAGAGAAAAACAATCTAAGTTTTGGGGCTATTTCATAAGTTAGGGACTTAGGGATATATCTGATTTAAGTTCTGTGTCGGTTATATACACATTTGCATTCATCATTTTCTTCATCTTCATTGGTCATGACATTGTTCATCCGCATTGTATTTGTTCATTTTTATTCAAATTGACTCATCGAATTCGGGAATACGTGTTCATTCATGTTGTTGTTTGTTCATCCGTATTTGAAACAACTTGTTCATCCGAGTTAGCAAAAAGTTATTCAAATTGACCAGGATGATCATACCTATAATAGCATACTTGTAACAAAACATGAAACTCCCGAAATAGAATAGTATTGGTAAGTGTCATTCTAGTCTAGTAGAGTTTCAGTTAGTTAGCGACATGATATCCATCTGTCTTTAGATGTTGATAGTACGGTGTTGTCAGGATATCTTTTTCAGTTAGGACATTTTTATTATATATTCTCCTAATTAAGGGATCTTTCATGCAAAGATTATAGGCTGATCAGAAACTTAATGAAGACTAGTTGAATGAGTTGTTTTAGCTTTTTATAGGCTGATATCCACCCCACGTTTGTTAAGTAGTTTTTATTTAACGAGAATATTTGTACATTATTACAAAATTTGATTAAAAAATATTACAATATGTAGTCTCTAGCTAACCTTTTGTAAAGTGGTTGGTTGCAACCGATGCTACAAACTTACATTACATATTGGAATTAGTTATGCAAGTTTGCTTTTTTAATCTAGCCCATGGCATGTCAATCTCACGAGGAATTGAATACAAATCCATTTGTAAAAACCGGTCTTTCATATTGGTAATCCAACATGTATCTATATAGACTTCTATATAATATCTCGCGCATACCACCAATATTATTCCATTTGCTCACACCAGGATCTCACAGATTTGTTTTTGGTTGCTTAAGTGAAAACTTCAGAGGGAGGTCACTGATCATCCAGGATTACTATCACCTGAACACGCTTAACTGTGTAGTTCTCTTGTCATCCAATATCATTAAGCCCAAAGCACATTGGTGATATTTAAGACATGCCAAACATTCCAATGAAACAAATGTTTATCTGTTTTTATTAACTTGGTCTTGACTCATGTCAAATATCAACAAGCAAATGGTAACTCTAGGATGTGGTAAATTACAGTACACACATTTCAATATGTGTTTAATTGAAAGCCGCGCATAGACAAAACAATCTCATCAACCTTCGTTGTCATCGTGGCCATTGCTTAGGTAGTTAGGTGTTTCTTTTAGTTCACATAATTATTTAATCAACTTACACCCCTTATGTTCTTAGGGCCCGTTTGGTTCGCGGAATTTGTTGGAAATGGAATTTGAATTGGAATTGAAAAAGGAATTTGAATTTGAATTTATAGGATTCCTTTGAAAAGACAAAATGTGTTTGGTTGTATTTGTTATGGAATTG
>WOUH02000017.1:4233774-4246388 GCA_009936405.2 Stevia rebaudiana | reverse complement strand
GTAACCCATTTGCAATGTGTGCTTCGAGAGTGCATTGGTGACGTGGCATTGGACAATAATGTGTTACGTACGTATCAAAAAGCTTTAGGGAATAAACCGTGAAATAAGCGATTGAGGTTGAGTATACAAATAGTGAGTAGAGATTATGTTACAATGTGGCATGTTATGTATAAAGTATTTGAGAAGGTAAGTATTATATTATTTGATGTAGGTGATTTCTTCACATGTAAATGATTATTATGTGTTATGTTGTAGAAAATTTGCTTGATACTTTAGATTAACAATGTGTTATTTCAGCTTTAAGTGATTTGATGTGCAAGTTGGTAATCATATATCCGAGAAAAATGATTCTAAACGATGTTTATGTGAAATAGTTTGGACCGAATCTATTAATCCTTATAAATTTAAGATTCAACGTAAATTTAAAATACATTTTCTCATGACAAAAGGCTAACAAATACGTTTGAAATCATACAATGTGGATTCCTGCATATATAGGTAAGACATGCAATGGTCATGTGTATGACATCAAGCTCATAAAGTGAAACATTTTAAAGTTAAGTTTTTCAATACTCCACACATCTTCCTGGTCGGATATGTCAAAAATCAAAGGAGCTTCATCTAAGGGGTTGCGTTAAACCCAATTTCTCAGCATATTCAACCGAAAAAATAGAAATGAAATAATACTTTCATGCAAATAAAGAAGTATTCATTAATTTTGAAAGTAACCAGTGGCTAATTTATATTTGTCTTTTCCTGCTTAGCTTAGAATATGTGTAACACTGAAATCATATCTCATTCTTTTATCACTTTTTTTATCATTTTTTTTGTAAGCGTCACATCACATCTTACGCTTTTACCTCCTACCCATTTATTGGTGTTCAAATTCGGATATCCGGACTTTCGGATATCCGAAATTTCGGATAGTGGATTTTCGATATCCGAATCCGTATCCGAAATTTCGGATATCAGAAATTCGGATATCCAAAGTTTCGGATACGGATTCGGATAGTAAAACGGATATCCGAATACCATAATTATTTTGTATTTGCCCAAATACATATTAAAAAAATTTGTTGCAAACAAAGGCTGGTACGAACAAACATACATACGAACATTTTTACAAAAGTCGAACTTCAAAATTGTGAGCAACAGTTTGAACTTAATAACAATGTGAGCACTCAACATAAGAAAAGAATAGAAGTTAGATTGGTAATCAACGCTAGGCAGAAGCAGAATATCAAGATCGATTAGGCAGACATCAGTATAGTGGCGAACAAGAGGTGCGGCGATGGTGGACTGGTGGTGCGGTGGTGCAATGTCCGCCGGCCGGTGATACCTCGTGAAAGACGATTGGAAGATGGGGGCTGCGTGGGATTCAAAAAGTGAACTGTGAAAGGGGCTGTAAACCCTAATATAATTCCAAGCGTTAATTTTTCTCCTTTTTTATTTATAAAAGCTAATATAATATATATAATATTTCGGATATCCGAAATATCCGATTTTTTTGAAAAGTACTATCCGAATATTTGGGTTCATAAATTTTTCTCCACTAGACTGATGTCTGCCTAATCGATCTTGATATGGATTCGGATTTTCGGATATTTCGGCTACGGTTTCGGATACGGATTTTTTTGAACACCCCTACCATTTAATACTTTCTTAGTTTCCTCACTCCACACCCTCCCCGCTCTTTTTCCAATTTATTTATTTTAAATGTAACATAAAATAAAACGAACATTAACTAAAATAATAACCTTAAAGAAAATAAAAAAGTTACAAAAAATAAAGAAATGATAACATGAAAATAATATCCATCAAATCCGACCAGAAAGACTGTACACTTCATCACTCTGTAATGCCAGAATTATTTTCATCTCGCTTTAGGTCATCAAAAGCTAAAGGCACTCGTTCCTCCTCATTTTCGTCTTATTCATAAGGACTAATCACACATATTTCGTCTTCAAGTATCATGTTGTGTAATATGATACACGCATACATAACCGAATGTGTTTTTGAAGCTTTCCAAACTCAAGCCGGATTCTTTATTATGTGATTTTTTTTTAAAAAATTTGAACACGCGTTTATTATCTTTCCTTGCTGAATTTTAGATTTTTGCAAACTTCTTCGTTTATTAGTCATTTCACACGTCAATGTTTTCACAAACAGGGGCCATGAATGATATGTATCTTCAGCGAGACAGTAACCATGTTTGTATTTGATATCGTTACAAACAAAGGAAGATTAAGGCGTCACGTCATTTATCATGTCATTAAGTAACAACTACTAATTAAGGATATTTAGGCCGTTGTTTGCCCTAAACACTATAAAAAATTGCATGCAAAAACCATAAATCATGTGAGGCTATTGCCTCAAGGATTATTGTTCGGTTTGAAGGATCACCTCACATGTATTGCGCTTGTCAAGCAACGAGGCAATTTTCCAGACACCAATACATACAACCAATGCTAATGAGCATGCCAGGAAACCCATGAACTTTTTCATGGGTCTCATAAGGATTTACAACGTCTTCCATGTGGGTTTACGCAAATATTTGGGTTCATAAATTTTTTGAATATACTTTCAGGATTTATAAAAAGAATTTTTAAAGATTTTGTCCGTCATCTAGAAGTAATCGTCTAATGAATCGGGTGTATTCACATAGGCTAGTTTTCGTATGTCGGATGGCTTTTTTGCAAAGCACTAAAACCCCGTCTACCTCAAGCATCCCATCCTAAGTGAAAATATGGCTCTTCACTTTCTAAATTATTGACAATTTTTCTTAATATTTGGGATTATCCCAAAAATAATGTGCAACTAACCGATCATGTGCTTGTTCTTTGTCTTTGTTTATCCGTATTCTTTTCACGATCGATGAAAACTTTCAGCTTCATCATCCTCAACTAGACGTGCGACTACCTTGAGCAAAATCATATATGGCTAATCTGAAGACGATGATGCATACATTTTTAAGTGTCGGGAGATATTTGGGATGGAAAATTAGTTTTGTGTGAAAAAAAATGGTAAAATAGCGTGTATATATATAGGTATAGAAGGATTTTTTTAATTGCAGTCGTGATCAACGACAACTTTAAAAAAAATTCAACAAGATCACGTGACCTAATAAGAAAGATGGGGAGCCGGAGGACGGGAGCCGTTGGGCTTGGTTTTGGCGCAAAGACGGGGTGGCCGGTGGATAGGTGGTGTTTCTGTTGGTGACACGTGTCACGTCACATTCCCCTTCTTGGGCCGGATGGGTAGTACCGGTAGCCTTAGTACTATTTATTCATATAGTGCACGTGGACACTGGACACCACGAGACATAAAACTTAAGTATACATTTGTATCTTGAAACAATTCTTGTCTCAAAAGTATTTTATAGATTATTACTCCTATGTTATAAAAATTGTTAACTGCCTTATTTAAACAGGTTGATGTATTTTGATTCCATCCTTAAAATAATTTTTCATTAGACTTTATGAGTTCTCTAAAATCAATTTGTAGCTTAAGTTACATAAATAAATTTTAAGAATAATATATATCAGGACAAAAGAGTATTCAAAGCATGACTTCCCTGTCTGATTTGAGCACGTGTTATATGCTTCTACGTTGCAGTGTTGTTGCCATCTTATTATTACTTATATACAACTCTTAGGTGTACCTTTAAAAGAATCCTGAGAGTAGTACGGTATTGTTTCAATGCAATTTCATGTTTAATAAATAACCAAACTACAATAAAACCTCTTTAGATTAATAAAGTTAGGAGCAAGATATTTTATTAATTTAGCGAGATATTATTATATCGATAAATTAATAAATTGTTAATTTAAAGAGTTAGCTTATGTTTTTATAATCTTAATCTGTATTTACTTGAATGATACTATCAATCTTCATTAAAGTGGTTACTGATTTATTTATAATTGAACAAAAGCGAGTCTGAATGGGTATACTTAGTCATGGAGCATTCTGAGTATTTGCTTTAGGGATCGTTCCTGCACATCTGCTTTCGTTATAGCAGTTGTTGCTCTGATTCCAGAAGGTATAGCTCTTGCCTCGGATTCGCTTTTTAAGTAATTCCAGTTCAAGGATGAGACGAAGCTGTGTACAAAAAAGGGGGATAGTCTATTTAGATAGTGAGTATGTTGGGTTGGTCCCTAGAAAGAGTGAATATTGAGCCATCAAAAACTCGGAGGGCCTCAATCCCAATGACCCAGAGATTACGATCTACAACCTTCCCCGCAAGGTAGCCCCGATGCTAATGCCATATTGGTGCTAACTGTCCGGCTTACGATAATACAACTCTTCACAACTTTTTGTTGCTATACGAGAATACAATGCCTCAACTCTGAAGTGTAATGAAGATTTAACTATGAACTCAATATAGATTTAAAGTTCACAAAAAAACCAATAACTATATATTCAACTTTTACTAGACAGTCCTAAAATTTTGAAATAATTTAGTAATTATTAATTTATAGTTTTGCTGGTACCAATATATTTACATTAGGATTTCAAAAAAATTATTATCTTATTATTTTATCCATTAGGGTCCAATTTTGTACTGGTCCCAAACCGGACAAATTATTAACTTTATCAAGGTTATTAATTTATCGAGTATTAAATTATAGAGGTTCTACTGTAATAGTGATTTATAAAACCAATCAACAGATTTTAACTTAATTGAGCTTTCTAACCAAATATGTAATTCTGTTAAGTTTTAATTGATTCGGTTCATTTTGATTTTCGGTTTACATTCAACACTCCTACAACCTACAAGCAATGAAGTCCTTGTGATAAGAATTATATAAAAGAAAAAACTACCATCAACTTCCTCTATAAAACATGATCAATCATAGTGATTTATAAAGTAACCCACATGAACTACTAGCGCGGTTTCAAATGACGCTTGAGTTCTCTTTAGCAAAGGTCTGATGTTCAAATTCAGCTTCCACTTGTTTCCTTTGACCTACCCAAACCAAGTTGCATTTTAACGGTTACCCAAAACAATTAGGGTGTTATACAACTTGGGTTTTCGCGGGGTTCTATTAACAAGTTAAAAGGTCGTATGGTATAGTCGGTAAAAAGATTCGCTAGATCCAAAAGTGTCACACATTGATTCCAATGTAGTCGGGTTTCTTGGTTTTGTCTTCCAAGTTTTTAACGGATTCCCAAATTTCTGTTCCAAATAAACTATGGGAATCCAAAATGTAAAATTTTATATAAAAAAGATAAAAGAAAAATGTCACCTATTTACCTGCTAATCATCGATAAGGGGGTGTTGTCGGTGATCATCTTGGCAAAGTGAACCTGTTTTGATCCCGGTTTCGGTGTGCTTACGTCACTCTGTTGTTGAACCGTGCATACTCTGTTTTCTTTTGAACCCTTATGCCAACATAATAATAATTAAGTCGGTGAAATTTTAAAAAAATGTAATTTTTTTAGTTCGCGAGTGGGATTAGATATAACCTTTTTGAATATTGAGTGAGACCTAGATGACCGAGAACCAGATTCGGATGCTAATGAGAGCTACAAAACATGCAAGGAAAAAATGAGTGGTTTAGCCCAATGGGCTTTAGTCCAATGGGCTTTTAGCCCAATAGTACTGTTTGTTGTTCTAAACAAAATTAGGATGAGTAAACTGACTATGATAAATATACCTTTTTAAAAAGATCAACTGGTGGAGCATGCTGAGATCGTTTTTCGGTTTGAAAATTAAATGCCTGCGGTGAAAGATAAGAAAATATAAAAATTAATAATTTTGTGACGTCGTTGAGTTTTAAAAAGTATGAAAATGGAAGATGATTACCATGGCTACTGTTGTTTCCTTCTTGCTACTTCTAAAAACTCCAAGATCTCCTTTACTTGAAAATATCTGTATTTACAAAAGCATGCAACCTAATTAGATTTATTATTTATTATTTATTATTTTTAACAATAAAATTAAGTTTATTCAAGACTGCTTAAACAATACCTTCTTGTTCAGGGGTAGAGCTTTGAATCTGTGAGTTGTTTCACAATCCTCTTGTTTCAGTTTGGATGGTTTCAATGGTTTATGTGCACCCCTAATATTTATTTAATTAAAAAATAAAATTAATTATAAGAATCAGTTAGGTATATATATTTACTTTGAATTATTTCCCATATATATCATCAATTAAAAAAAGTAATCGTGAAATTACAACAATACCCTTTGGGATCTCTACTGCTACTTTCTGTACCAAAAGCAAGACTAGGCTTCTTTGGTGCCTGTAAAAATATTAAATTTTAATAATGAAAGATTTCGAATGTTTAATCGTCTTTGATTTATAACCTTTAACTTTAAACTGTTGCAACGTGCTGAAGTTGATGGTAAATCAGCTGCATTTTGTACAGCTCGCTCTGTTGTCTTCAAGTGAAATTCCTGGTCAAGTATCAACATTTTTCATAATTTAAATTTAAATCTTTAGGTTTTATAATTTCTTTTATTAAGTTTTTTTAGGTTTCTATCATCATAGACACAATTTATCCATAAATAACCTCTATATACAACCTAAAAAGCTATGTACACCTCAAGCCAGGTTTTTTTGTGCGCCTCACACCTCTGACGCGCTTTTTTAAAATTTAGATTATTACCCAAAAAAAAAATTAATAATAATAATATTCAGAAAAACTATGAAGCAATGACTTACTTGAAAGTCTGTTTTTTGGTGTAACAATGCAGGTGCCTGAAAAATCTGTAGGTGACCAATAATATATATAAAAACCTGTAAAGTATTTAAAACCAAATCTAGAAAAAAACATTTTTTTAAGTACAAACTTTTCGGTTGAGGGGACGAGCATGAAACCCGGGACCTCTTGATGCCAGACGCTCGTTACTATTATCACCTTTTTGCCTGATAGCAAAACAATCAAGTACTTCAAAAAGACTTAAAAAAAACATGTTTAATTTCCAAATTAGATGATTAAATAAGAAATATATTAATTTTAACCTTATTCTTTGTGCCCTTTGAGCTGTTGCAAGATCAGGAGGTTTAGGAACAGTGATTCGTAACCTACCATTACCTAAATTACTGTCTTTGGTTCCTTCCTGTAAACCACCAAAAAGAATTTTATGAGATGTTAAAAAAAAAAAATTAAAGAAATAAAATAATAAGCAAGTGAACCACTGAATTTAAACAACTTACTCTTTTGGATGCTTTGTGGACAAAGTTAGTTTGTTGCTTCGTGTCTGTGACCTGTTAAACCAATAATGAGATTAATATTGCAGAAATGCTTAATTACATTAATTAGCAAGTGTTTTAGATATATTATGCACAATCAGTCAATCATAAACAAGAATAAAAAAATCCAAAGCAATATAAATTATTTCTAACCTTAAACAAGTGGCCTCCTTCGAGCTTTTGTCTTTTGGCAGCTTGACTTTCAACACCCGAAGAATTGTTCCCCAATTTTTGAAATCTAACGCACAATGATAAAAAAAATAAATAAATTAACAGTAATTACCACATGAACATTTTCACTTTGTGATTTAATATCTAACGGGAATTACCTGAAATGATCTGTTAAACAATCCTTATTTTGTTTAGCCAGTTGACTTGCTGTAGGTTTCATCAAAGTTGAGCTCCTCGGAAAAGATGGTTTCCAACTTGATTTTATTTTAAATTTATTATTTGTATGTTGCTTATTGAATTCTTGTAGACAATAACTCTTCAAGTCGAAAGAAACTCCCCCATTCGCCACATCATCATCATTGGTAAGCACTTGCGCAACTTCTATTGAATTCTTGCAACCTGCGTTTTACCCGATTCCATTTGTTAGGATCGCGTGAGTTTTCCAGTAACAGGTTCTCACGGTTACGAAAAATATTAGACAAGTGGGCAAGTGGCTACAATATATGGAAAGTTGCATTGAAGATTAACCATTGAAGGTCGTTGCATACAATAAAATTATATAAAGCGCTTAACATAATTTCTAGTTAATTTAAATATTTGATAATGTTATCATTGAAAAAGTACAAGAAGAAATATGTAGAAGTGGTTATCAGTCAAGTTGATACCTGTGTTTGTCAATGCCATTGTAGAATCTTTTGATTCTCTTTTCACATCAGAGGCACTATCTAACTGAATTGTATTAACACTTTTTCCTCTTGAAAGTAATCTGACTGCAAATGCTAAAATTTAAAAAAAAAAAGGTGCACAAATTAGCAATGATTGAGGTCATGCTTACAAAAACTTTAAATAGAAGAATATTCTTTAGGTACAAAATACAAATAATACTTTTATTGATACGTTATCACAAAAGTCTGGATATTATTTTGATGAGATATTCGACTTTTCAAACACAAAGAAGAATCAAAATCTGACAATATACAAGGTTTGGTATTAAAGATTCACATTACTTCAATGATCAGTAAGTTACTAAAAATGGTGTATAATTCAGTAATAACTCGCACGCATTTGAGAATCAAATTAAAATTACTTTTCCTTCATCACGAACTCCGCGAATGTGAGACAAAAATAAATTGACATTTCAAGACTGCATTATGAGTTTGACACTGTATATCATGCATTCATGCCCGCTCCGGTATGGCATGATATATTGTTAAATTGTAAGTAAACAAATTTTTTCCAGGAGTTACGTTCACTCTGTTTTTGTTATGAACGTATGATCGCGTGTTTTGTTATTATTCATATTCAAGAATCATCTATTTATGCTCTTTTCTTTGATTCAGATAGGTGTCCAAAAGAAGTTAAGTGATTGAACATTGCCATTATATATACATGTTTCAATGCAACCTATGTTTGATTTAAAACTTACCACATGCCTTGATTTTAAAAAGCGCAAATCGCACAAAAGCGACATGGTCTAAAACCGAAGCGCAAAGCACTAAGCGCGAAAGCGATGGGCTTTTCGAATGCGAGGCGCACGGTGTTTATATAAATTTTTTTGTATATCTCATAGGTTTTTTGCATTCCTACCCAAAATTTAGCTATTTATGGTTTATATGTGATTTAATGTATAAACTACCTACATGTACAACCTTTTTAGCAACA
This sequence comes from Stevia rebaudiana, assembly GCA_009936405.2. Taxonomy (NCBI): domain Eukaryota; kingdom Viridiplantae; phylum Streptophyta; class Magnoliopsida; order Asterales; family Asteraceae; genus Stevia; species Stevia rebaudiana. Next base: position 4,237,356 of record WOUH02000017.1, on the reverse strand, counting down.
TGTACAACATTTGAAAGCATAAAAACACCTATTGTCCACAGGGATTTTTTCTCAGAAAATCGTGCTTTTTGTGTGCTTTTTGGACAGTGTGCGCCTTGTGGTACATAAAGCCCAGAGGCTTGCGTCTAGATGCGCCTTGCGCTTAAACGCACCTCGGGCACCCTTTTTAAAACCCAGCCACGAGATACGAGGCATTTAGGTCCCAAAAGCCAAGGCTCAAGAAATGCGGCGAACCTCAAAAGCTCACGTACATGAAGCGTTGCGTGATGTACAACCAGAAGTTGCATTTCTCTCATCTCTTTACATATTAGCCTTTTTATCAAGTAAAGCGTTCATAGTGTATTCATCCATTTGGTTGATTTCACATATCACTCTCCTACATACCCTAATTTTGACCGCATTTGCCCAATTATGACCAAGATGTGCATGAGGCGCCACCTCAGCTCTCAAGCCCCCAAGGCGCCTTCTTGATCGTTTATTTGTGTTCTAAGAATTTGAAAGCATTTCATGATATAGGCATATAAAAGAAAAACAGGTGATATTTGGTTCAACTCTTCAGTCTCAAACAAAATAAATTGATGCTTGATGAATTTGTCATATTACAAAATGACAAGTCAAATCAAACTACTATCAGAATGAATACAATGTAAAAAAGGCACATGCAAACCATAAGGCAAATACAAACATAAATGGGAGACCTCTAAATTGCATTGGGACAGTAACATCTCAAACAAATTGACTGCATAACCTAATTATGATGGGTTAACAGGACCACTTGATATGTGACAATATCATCTGCAATTATAATATGGACCACAAATATAAGACAATATCAACATTGACCAGCAATGAGCCAGTGTTTACGCACAGCAAATGAGCAAATAATACACACAGTGACACAGATTTCTATTATTAGCATATTTTCCACTGGGTGTATCGGTGTAAATATTATTACAATAGATATCAACTACCAAGTACCAAAACCAATTCAATGCAGAATTAGAGATGCCTTTTTGACCTTTAAGGTCAACCATGGAGCTTCAAATTCAAAATTGACCTAAATGCTTCACGAAATTCAACATGAACTAATTTACATTTTCATAAATCAGATCTAGCAACCAATAGTTTACTTTAAGATTATCATATGCAAACCTAAATGACTATTGATTGACCTCAAAACATCAACATTAGAGCGCGTTTACATATACAACTACAAACTTTTCAATAAAATTTGTTCTTCCCCCAATTTCATATGATAACAAAACGATCGATAGCCTATCAATAACAAATTCCATCAAATACTAATCTTCATCAGTAATAAAATCAGCTAAAGCCTATAATAACTACTTAAACATCAAAAACTGGAAGCATAAATTAGCAATGTAACAGAGTTCAACAGCTTACGCGAAGGCGGATAACTTCCAATCGAATCAAACCACATTTCCGCTTCACGAGCTTCATCAATCGACTCCGTTCTCGTAAAATCAAAAAACCGAACAGCATCAAACTCGTAATCGATATCGATTTCCACCGCCGTAAACGTAAACTCAACCGCAGTATCACCATCACAGCTACTATCATCCTCCATTTCCACCTCCATTTCGACCTCCATTTTCGAAATTCTCACCGGAAAACCAGAGATTTTTGGCGTCCGGTTTACACAAAGGTTGAGTATTTTGGGGATTGTGTTGCAGAGAAGCAGAAGCTATACATACAGATGTGCGTGCTTGTAGGTGTATAGGTATACATACAGATGAGTGTATCTATAGTGTAGCAAGGGACAAGAAGGGTATTTACACGAGATTTAGAATTTGAATAATCTTGGGTTCCGAAAGTAAGATAACGTTATGTTTCTGAAAGGACGAACATGCCCTTCTTATTTGTTTGTTTGAAAGGGGTTTGTTTTTATATTTTTGTATTTTTCGGTTTTATAAACAAGTTATTGAGAAATGCGTCTTCGTTAAAAGTGAACGATGATACCTTCTAAAAATAATCAAATATTTTTTTTTTGAACCGCAACTTATATTAAAAAAGAGGAGGGAGCTAGCAAGAAACTAGACCCCCCAACACCAAGAAAAACATCAAATACACCAGAGAATCCGAAAAGACAAAAACATTACAAATTGAATTTACACCAATCTTCCTAAAGTAGTGCGTTCCATGAGGTGCGATTCTTAACCCAAACAAAGCTTTGGAATCGAATATCTTCTATAATTCTCGCCACTGATATATGTTTGCCATTGAACCTTGTCGTTCCGAGCCTTCCAGATACACCAAATGGACGTGATGGCAATAGCTTGAACCGCACCCATTCTTCGTTGATTGCCTTTGAGGTCTTTGTGTTCATGGAGCTGCATAATGTCATTCACCGAGAAGAAAATTGGCGGGGGAGATGGCACCATCGACCAACAAATTGCCATATAACTGATGGAATCAAGCACGCGGTAAAGAGGTGCAAACTGGTCTCCAAGACTTCATCGCAGAACGGACACATATATGAAGAAAATACCAGGCCACGCCGGTTCAGAGCATCTAAAGTTGCAATGCGATCCCGGAGAAGTCTCCATGCAAGGATGTTTGCTTTAATCGGAACCCACTTGCACCATTTGAGAGTGGGGTCACTGTCCAAGACAGTTGTAGAATTCCGAAGGAGCCTGGCGGATTTTGTGGAGAACGAGATTTGATCTCTAACTGCCCATTTCCATCTGTCCTCCCCATGAGTTAGCCGGCATTGAGCGAGAAGAGACGAGCAACTGGACAACTCTTGCGATTCAATTGAGCCAAAGGGCGAAGAAGTCCACTGCCAATTAATCACCACGTTATTACCCGCGAGACCCAATCTGTCATTCACCCGACACCTTTTATCCTTTTCTCAACCAAATAAGGCAGGAAACATCTTGGAAAGAGGCTCATTCCCAGCCCATGTATCGATCCAAAAAAGCACATTGTTACCATTACTCACCACCCCATGAATTAGAGTGGGCATGTTGATATTCCATTTCGAGAGAATACCATCAATTTTAGATACATTGTTCCATGTCCCAGAGATACTAGGCTTTCTAGGGATGAATGATATGGATCTTGGGGTTAAATTTACTGCATCAATAAGTTTCCTCCATAAGCTGAACGATTCAGTTTTATAACGCCACCACCATTTGGCAAGGAGGCCAACGTTAATATCTTGAAGCCGCAAGACTCCGAGACCACCAGATTCTTTTGGGGAGGTCACTACCTCCCAGTTAACCCAGTGTATTTTGTTCATCTCGCTGGAGCCACCCCACAAAAATCGCCTCCTGATTTTATCTAACATTTTGATAATCTCACCGGGAACTTTAAATAGTGAAAAGTAGTACAACGGGATGCTACTCAAGACCGATTTGATTAAAGTGAGTCTCCCCCCAATGGATAAAGATAACGCTTTCCAATTTGAAAGGCGAGTTTCAAAGACTTTGATTACGGGCCCCCATTCCTTGACCCTATTCATATTGGCTCCAATTGGGATCCCTAAGAGCATTCACATTAGCATCTCTATATTTTTCTTTATAATTCATCAAAAATCACTATTTTTCTCTCTCCTATTCA